>JAWPHD010011411.1:0-84207 GCA_037043455.1 Cyrtodaria siliqua
TTACCTTGTCTGTCTACTATGTTTTTACCATCGTCTGTCAATGTTTTTACCATTTTCTGTCTATGGTTTTTACCATAGTCTATCAATGTTTTTACCATTGTCTATGTTTTCACCATTGTCTATGTTTTTACCATTGTCTGTCTACTATGTTTTTACCATCGTCTGTCAATGTTTTTACCATTGTCTGTCTATGTTTTTACCATAGTCTATCAATGCTTTTACTATTGTCTATGTTTTTACCATTGTCTATCTATGTTTTCATTATTGTCTATCTTTGTTTTTTACCATTTTCCGTCAATATTTTACCATTGTCTATTTTTACCTTTGTCTATTTTTTTCCCCATTGTCTGTCTATGTTTTTACCATTGTCTATTTATGTTTTTACCATTGTCTGTTTATGTTTTGACCATTGTCTGTATATGTTTTTACCATTATCTATGTTTTACCATTTTTAATCTATGTTTTTACCATTTTCTTTATTTGTTTTTACCATCGTCTGTCTCTATGTTTTTACCATCGTCTGTCAATGTTCTTACCATTATCTATGTTTTTACCATAGTCTATCAATGTTTTTACCATTGTCTATGTTTTTACCATTGTCTATCTATGTTTTTACCATTGTCCGTTTATGTTTTTTATCATTGTCTATCTTTGTTTTATACCATTTTCCGTCAATGTTTTTACCGTTGTCTATCTATGTTTTTACCATTGTCTGTCTATGTTTTTACCATTGTCTATTTATGTTTTTACCATTGCCTATTTATGTTTTTACCATTATCTATGTTTAACCATTCTTAATCTATGTTTTTTACCATTGTCTGTCAATGTTTTTACCATTTCCTGTCTGTGTTTTTACCATAGTCTATGTTTTTACCATAGTCTATCAATGTTTTTACCATTGTCTGTCTACTATGTTTTTACCATCGTCTGTCAATGTTTTTACCATTTTCTGTCTATGTTTTTACCATAGTCTATCAATGTTTTTCCATTGTCTATGTTTTCACCATTGTCTATGTTCTTACCATTGTCTGTCTACTATGTTTTTACCATCGTATGTCAATGTTTTTACCATTGTCTGTCTATGTTTTTACCATAGTCTATCAATGTTTTTACTATTGTCTATGTTTTTACCATTGTCTGTCTATGTTTTTATTATTGTCTATCTTTGTTTTTTACCATTTTCCGTAAATGTTTTTACCGTTGTCTATTTTTACCGTTGTCTATCTATGTTTTTACCATTGTCTGTCTATGTTTTTACCATTGTCTATTTATGTTTTTACCATTGTCTGTTTATGTTTTGACCTTGGTCTGTATATGTTTTTACCATTATCTATGTTTTACCATTTTCAATCTATGTTTTTTACCATTTTCTTTATTATTTTTTTACCATCGTCTATCTACTATGTTCCTACCATAGTCTGTCAATGTTTTCATCATTGTCTGTCTATGTTTATACCTTAGTCTATCAATGCTTTTACCATTGTCTATGTTTTTAGCATTGTCTGTCTACTATGTTTTTACCATCGTCTGTCAATGTTCTTACCCTTGTCTATGTTTTTACCATAGTCTATAAATGTTTTTACCATTGTCTATGTTTTTACCATTGTCCATCTATGTTTCTCTGTCTATGACTTTACCATTGTTTATCCATGTTTTTAGCATTGTCTGTCTATATTATTACCATGCTCAATCTTATGTTTTTTACCATTTTCTTTATTTGTTTTTACCATTGTCTGTCTACTATGTTTTTACCATCGTCTGTCAATGTTTTTACCATCGTCTGTCAATGTTTTTACCATTGTCTATCTATGTTTTTACCATTGTCTGTCTACTATGTTTTTACCATCGTCTGTCAATGTTTTAACATTGTCTGTCTATGTTTTTACCATAGTCTATCAATGTTTTTACCATTGTCTCTGTTTTTACCATCGTCTATCTATGTTTTTGCCATTGTCTGTCTATGATTTTATCATTGTTTATCCATGTTTTTAGCATTGTGTGTATGTTTTTACCATTGTCTAGCTATGTTTTTAGCATTGTCTATCTATGTTTTTACCATTGCCTATTTATTTTTTTACCATTGTCTATCTATGTTTTTATCATTGTCTGTCTATGTTTTTACCATTATCCATGTTTTACCATTTTATATCTATGTTTTTACCATTGTTTATCTGTGTTTTTACCATTGTCTGTCAATGTTTTAACACTGTCTGTCTATGTTTTTACCGTTCTCTCACTACTATGTTTTTACTGTTCTATATCTATGTTTTACCATTGTTTATCTATGTTTTTACCATTCTCTCACTACTATGTTTTTACCATTGTCTGTCAAAGTTTTTACCATTGTTTGTCTATGTTTTTACTATTGTCTATTTATGTTTTTACTATCGTACATTCTTGCTTTTACTATTGTCTGTCAATGTTTTTACCATTGTCCATCCTTGCTTTTACCATTGTCTGTCTATGTTTTTACAATCGACTGTCAATGTTTTTAACATTGTTCGTCTATGTTTTTACAATTGTCTGTCTATTTTTTTACCAGTGTCTGTCTATGTTCTTACCAGTATCTATGTTTTACCATTCTATGTCTATGTTATTACCAGTGTCTAGCTGTTTTTACCATTGTCTATCTATGTTTTTACCATTGTCTATCTATGTTTTTACAATTGTCTGTCTATGGTTTTACCAACGGCTGTTTTACCATTCTATGTTTATGTTATTACCATTGTCTGTCTGTTATTACCATTGTCTACCTATGGTTTTACCATCGTCTATCTATGCTTTTACCATTGTCTATCTATGTTTTTACCATTGTCTGTCTACTATGTTTTTACCATCGTCTGTCAATGTTTTAACATTGTCTGTCTATGTTTTTACCATAGTCTATCAATGTTTTTACCATCGTTTATCTATGTTTTTGCCATTGTCTGTCTATGATTTTATCATTGTTTATCCATGTTTTTAGCATTGTGTGTATGTTTTTACCATTGTCTATCTATGTTTTTAGCATTGTCTATCTATGTTTTTACCATTGCCTATTTATTTTTTTACCATTGTCTATTTATGTTTATATCATTGTCTGTCTATATTTTTACCATTATCCATGTTTTACCATTTTATATCTATGTTTTTACCATTGTTTGTCTGTGTTTTTACCATTGTCTGTCAATGTTTTAACACTGTCTTTCTATGTTTTTACCGTTCTCTCACTACTATGTTTTTACTGTTCTATATCTATGTTTTTACCATTCTCTCACTACTATGTTTTTACCATTGTCTGTCAAAGTTTTTACCATTGTTTGTCTATGTTTTTACTATTGTCTATTTATGTTTTTACTATCGTACATTCTTGCTTTTACTATTGTCTGTCAATGTTTTTACCATTGTCCATCCTTGCTTTTACGATTGTCTGTCTATGTTTTTACAATCGACTGTCAATGTTTCTAACATTGTTCGTCTATGTTTTTACAATTGTCTGTCTATTTTTTTACCAGTGTATGTCTATGTTCTTACCTTTATTTATGTTTTACCATTCTATGTCTATGTTATTACCAGTGTCTGGCTGTTTTTACCATTGTCTATCTATGTTTTTACCATTGTAAATCTATGTTTTTACCATTGTCTATCTATGTTTTTACAATTGTCTATCTATGGTTTTACCATCGGCTGTTTTACCATTCTATGTTTATGTTATTACCATTGTCTGTCTGTTTTTACCATTGTCTATCTATGGTTTTACCATCGTCTATCTATGCTTTTACCATTGTCTATCTATGTTTTTACAATTGTCTGTCTAATATGTTTTTACCATCGGCTGTCAATGTTTTTAACAATGTTCGTCTATGTTTTTACCATCGGCTGTCGATGTTTTTAACATTGTCCGTCTATGTTTTTAACATTGTGTGTCTGTTTTTACCATTGTCTATCTATATTTTTAGCATTGTCTATCTATGTTTTTACCATTGCCTATTTATGTTTTTACCATTGTCTATATATGTTTTTATCATTGTCTGTCTATGTGTTTACCATTATCCATGTTTTACCATATTATCTATGTTTTTACCATTGTTTATCTGTGTTTTTACCATTGTCTGTCAATGTTTTTAACACTGTCTGTCTATGTTTTTACCGTTCTCTCACTACTATGTTTTTACTGTTCTATATCTATGTTTTTACCATTCTCTCACTACTATGTTTTTACCATTGTCTGTCAAAGTTTTTACCATTGTTTGTCTATGTTTTTACTATTGTCTATTTATGTTTTTACTATCGTACATTCTTGCTCTTACTATTGTCTGTCAATGTTTTTACCATTGTCCATCATTGCTTTTACCATTGTCTGTCTATGTTTTTACAATCGACTGTCAATGTTTCTAACATTGTTCGTCTATGTTTTTACAATTGTCTGTCTATTTTTTTACCAGTGTCTGTCTATGTTCTTACCATTATCTATGTTTTACCATTCTATGTCTATGTTATTACCAGTGTCTGGCTGTTTTTACCATTGTCTATCTATGTTTTTACCATTGTAAATCTATGTTTTTACCATTGTCTATCTATGTTTTTACAATTGTCTGTCTATGGTTTTACCATCGGCTGTTTTACCATTCTATGTTTATGTTATTACCATTGTCTGTCTGTTTTTACCATTGTCTACCTATGGTTTTACCATCGTCTATCTATGCTTTTACCATTGTCTATCTATGTTTTTACCATTGTCTGTCTAATATGTTTTTACCATCGGCTGTCATTGTTTTTAACAATGTTCGTCTATGTTTTTACCATCGGCTGTCGATGTTTTTAACATTGTCCGTCTATGTTTTTAACATTGTGTGTCTGTTTTTACCATTGTCTATCTATATTTTTAGCATTGTCTATCTATGTTTTTACCATTGCCTATTTATGTTTTTACCATTGTCTATCTATGTTTTTATCATTGTCTGTCTATGTGTTTACCATTAACCATGTTTTACCATATTATCTATGTTTTTACCATTGTTTATCTGTGTTTTTACCATTGTCTGTCAATGTTTTTAACACTGTCTGTCTATGTTTTTACCGTTCTCTCACTACTATGTTTTTACTGTTCTATATCTATGTTTTTACCATTCTCTCACTACTATGTTTTTACCATTGTCTGTCAAAGTTTTTACCATTGTTTGTCTATGTTTTTACTATTGTATATTTATGTTTTTACTATCGTACATCCTTGCTTTTACTATTGTCTGTCAATGTTTTTACCATTGTCCATCCTTGCTTTAACATTGTCTGTCTATGTTTTTACAATCGACTGTCAATGTTGTTTACATTGTTCGTCTATGTTTTTACAATTGTCTGTCTATTTTTTTACCAGTGTCTGTCTATGTTCTTACCATTATCTATGTTTTACCATTCTATGTCTATGTTATTACCATTGTCTGGCTGTTTTTACCATTGTCTATCTATGGTTTTATCATTGTCTATCTATGTTTTTACAATTGTCTGTCTATGTTTTTACCATCGGCTGTTTTACCATTCTATGTTTGTGTTATTACCATTGTCTGTCTGTTTTTACCATTGTCTACCTATGGTTTTACCATCGTCTATCTATGCTTTTACCATTGTCTATCTATGTTTTTACCATTGTCTGTCTATGTTTTACCATTGGCTGTCTATGTTTTACCATTATTTATGTTTTACAATTATATGTCTATGTTTTTACCATTGTTTATCTATGTTTTTACCATTGTCTGTCTACTATGTATTTACTTTTACCATTGTCTGTCAATGTTTTTGCCATTTTCTGCCAGTGTTTTACCATTGTCTATCGATGCTTTTACCATTGTCCATCTATGTTTTTACCATTGGTACCATTGTCTGTGTATGTTTTTGCCATTGTCTGTCTATGCTTTTACCATTGTCTGTCTATGTTTTTACCATTGTCTGTTTACTATGCAGGGGTGTACCGCTCGCATTGGCGAGTGCAAGCTGCCTGCGGACGAGAAACATGTGGCGTCTGGTCGTCCGCCAGGGCGAGTGACTTTTTGCACTATTAACATTAAGTTAAACTATCGTTCAAACACGATGTTGAAATATTTGCAAGACTTCAAATCAGGATCATTTCCAATGCGTAATTTTGTTCCGTATTGTCGTTTGCAGGACCCAGATTAACAGGTGTTTGTTTGTTACCAGGTAACCCACGCGTCATATAGACTGTGATTCAATTCACGCTAAAATCAATTGGGAGTGTGATGCAATATATCTCTAACCAGTCAGACTGTTTTTTTTTATATCGACACGTTAAACATGGCGGGTAAACAAGCAGACATCAGGTCGCTGTTCGGAAAGTCTGCGTGAGCGACTGCAAGCGGATTCGGCATGAGTGTCGGCGAATCAGAACGGGTATGGCTGAACAACAAGCGTAGTTTCCAACCGCTTTTAATTAGTTCTGGCGTCTATTATTGGTCCAATGGAGACAAAATACTGAAGAGAAAGTTCAGCAGAATGTTGTTGTTGTTGTAGAAGTTAATTCTCCGCCGCGCTTATTTTTTTGCCCACTCCCCGACGAATGTCCGCGTGGAAGGGAATACATCTTAATGTTTTTACTTCAAGTGGGAAGGATTGTAAAACGTTTCTTACATATCTCAAACACAGGGATATTGAATGGTTGATGCTGAAAATATACAATAATCATTCAATATGCTTCATACTGAGTTTGAGATTTTGAAATAAATATGACCACTGTGGTATACCGTACCCTGGATGTTGCTATGTACAGTGAGTATTGGTGAGTATTATCATTGGATTTCGCGACGCCGGAGATCGAACGAGGGTAAGTTCAGTTTCAATTTTTAGTGTTTTTGAGTTTGTTTGATATAAATTTGATAAAAAATTAAATCATTTGATCATTTTCCTAGTCCCTGAAAACCCGAAAATGTTTCGATATTGCTTAAAAAGGTAATAAGAAGACAAAACTCGGCACTTTACTCACGCAATAAATAAACTAGGGTCTGTCAAATTTGATTTTTTTGTTTATATTCTACCGTAAACGAAAAACTTGAATCGAGCAAATTGTGACTCTAAAACCAAGTAGCTTTAGTCCAAATTTCTGAAAAAATAATGAAAGTACAAAAAGATATAGGTAAAAAAAGATACAACCAAGTGTACCGAGTATTGATTTAGTGTGTGCCGAGTATTGCATTCTAGTTCAACGTTAGTGTACCGAGTAGTGTACAACATACTTCAAACACATTTCAAATATTTGGAAGATTACAGCCTTTTGTGTAAGACTATCGAAATGCAGTTCGATAGCGATGGGTTTTCTGAGTTAGCCCATATATGTGGACAATTTTATAGAAAACCCGTTTGTCGAAATTCATTTAATTTTTCCATTGTCCCCCGAGTGACTGTGTCAAACGATTTTTCTATCAAAAATGGCCAACTACATGCAACAATTTTATATGTGCGTACTCAGAAAACCCATCGCTATCGAACTGTATTCCGATATTTGAAAAAATCTCCGTGCTTACCTTGTCAAACCCGTTTCATGAGTGCTCACAACGAGGAACGAAAGTTGCTCGCAACATTTTAAGCGAAGTGCAATTCACACTCATTGTGAGTTAAACGGGCGTGATTATGCTAATAGACGACACATTTATCTACATCTGAATGCAGGGGCGGATCCAGAACATTTGTCATAGGGGTCCGTCATATTGGTTTTACCTAAAAGAAATGTGCAGCGCTTTTTTGTTGCTTCTCATCCTAATTTAGTCCCATTTACATCCTTTTTAGTACCTTTACTGTATATTTCGGGTATTTAAAGGGGATTCGGGTCAATCTTTGGGGATCGGAGCCTATTCCATGAGGGACCGGTATAAATATAAGGACCTCTCTACATCCGTCAATGCAATGCATAGCTTAGATATGTGTTGATGTCACTTATTTCAGTCATATGGCTTTCATCGGACAAACATTTACAACACTTAGTGATCCGCCGTAGTGTGATGGTAGCATGCTCGCCTTAGATCAGAAATATTATTTAAACCAGCGTAAAATAACCAATTGGAAAAATACAATATTCACAATATGACCACCTATACAAAATCAATATATTTATAAAGATTTGTCTCAAAAATGAATCAAACCCTTACACAATGTTTCTTGAAACCCCCAGTAGTTTGAAAAGACCCACCCCAGGACAATAAACACACGCCCTTTTGGACATTACAAAATGTTTGGTATGTGGACGATTTCTGGATACAATGAAACCCTCTAGATAAGATCCGCTCAACAACCAATGGACGAGTTTTTTTTACAAATAACCACTGCTTCAATACCACACTCAAAACAAACAAAATTTCTCCATTTGATAACGATTTTGTGGATATTCTGTAACAGCCACATAGGTCACACAACTTCGAAATGCTTCCTTTGCATAAACACTGTCAATAAGTATACACAATAATTTATATTTAACATTGAATGTGGTATATACTCTGTAGGTACTCCTTGCATTTACTCAATATTAATGGCCAATACTCGGTACACTTGAAAGCAATACTCGTGACACCGGCGAGCAACACCAAAACAATACTCGGTACACTGACATGCATATTTATTATATAAATGCACTGTCATCTGTGATTCCTTTGTTGATTAAACATTTACAACATAAACTCTGATGTTTATACCATTCTCTCACTACTATGTTTTTACCATTGTCAATGTTTTTACCATTGATTGTCTATGTTTTTACCATTGTCTATATATGTTATTACCATTGTATATCTATAATTTTACCATTGTCTGTCTATGTTTTTACCATTGTCTATCTATGTTTATACCATTGCCCATCTATGTTTTTACCATTGTCTGTCTATGGTTTTACCACTGTCAACCTATATTTTTACCATTGTCTGCCTATTTTTTACCATTGTCTTTCTATGTTTTACCATTGTGTGTCTATGGTTTCACCACTGTCTATCAATGTTTTTACCAGTGTCTGTCTACTATGTTTTTACAATTGTCTGTCTATGTTTTTACCGTTGTCCATCTATGTTTTTACCATTGTCTATGTTTAACCATTGTCCATTTATGTTTTTACCATTCTATGTCTATGTTTTTACTATTGTCCATCTATCGTTTTACCATTCTTTGTTTATATTTTACCATTGTCTACCTATGTTTTTACCGATGTCTACCATGTTTTTACCATTGTCTGTCAATTTTTTTAACATCGTCTATTTATGTTTTCACCATTGTCCATCTATGTTTTTACCATGTCTGTCTTTGTTTTTACCGTTGTCTGTCTATGTTTTTACCATTGTCTATCTATGTTTTTAACATTGTCTATCTATGTTTTTTACCATTGTCTATCTATGTTTTTACCAGTGTCCATCTATGTTTTTACCCTTGTCTTTTACCATTGTCCATCTTTGTTTACCATTGTCTATCTAATTGTTTAGCACTTTGTTTGTTTATACCATTGTTTATCTATGTTTTTACCATTGTCTGTCTAGGTTTTTACCATTGTCTATCTATGTTTTTTAACATTGTCTATCTATGTTTTTTACCATTGTCTATCTATATTTTTACCATTGTCCATTTATGTTTTTACCCTTGTCTTTTACCATTGTCCATCTTTGTTTACCATCGTCTATCTGTTTGTCACTCGTTACCTTGCATGTCCCGCTGATTCCTCGAATATACGAGTCTTAAGACATATAACCATGATCATAAAATTATGTATTTACGTAGTACATCTCTATACATGTATTACTCATATATAATACACGTGCAATTAAATATTATATATGTATAGTGAACGGTACATGCTAAATAATCAAACAGGTATTCAACACCGAGTACGCGTCATTCATTCCAGATGAACGGTCACGAGACTGCCTGGATAACATACTGAATAATCAAACATGTGTCATTCATTCCAGATGGAAGATCACGAGACTGAATGCATAACATACTGAATAATCACATGTGTCATTCATTCCAGATGGAAGATCACGAGACTGAATGCATAACATACTGAATAATCAAACAGGTATTCCACACCGAGTACGTGTCATTCATTCCAGATGGAAGATCACGTGACTGGGTGCATAACATACTGAATAATCAAACAGGTATTCCACACCGAGTACGCATCATTCATTCCAGATGAAAGCTCACGAGACTGGCTACATAACATACTGAATAATCAAACAGGCATTCCATATCGAGTAGGTGTCATTCATTCGAGGTGGACGGTCACGAGACTGACTGCATAACATACTGAATAATCAAACGGGTATTCTATACCGAGTACATGTCACTCATTCCAGATGGAAGATCGCCAGACTGGCTGCATAACATACTGAATAATCAAAATATATTCCACACCGAGTACGCATCATTCATTCCAGATGGAAGATCACGATACTGGCTGCATAACATACTGAATAATCAAAAGATATTCCACACCGAGTGCGCATCATTCATTCCAGATGGAAGATCACCAGACTGGCTGCAAAACATACTGAATAATCAAAAGATATTCCACACCGAGTACGCATCATTCTTTCCAGATGGAAGATCACCAGACTGTCTGCATAACATACTGAATAATCAAAAGATATTCCACACCGAGTACGCATCATTCATTTCAGATGGAAGATCACCAGACTGGCTGCATAACAGACTGAATAATCAAACATATATTCCACACCGAGTACGCGTCATTCATTCCAGATGGAAGGTCACCAGACTGGGTGAATAACATACTGAATAATCAAACATATATTTCACACCGAGTACGCATCATTTATTCCAAATGAAAGATCACGAGACTGGGTGCATAACATACTGAATAATCAAACAGGTATTCCACACCGAGTACGCGTCATTCATTCCAGATGGAAGATCACGAGACTGGCTGCATAACATACTGAATAATCAAAACAGGTATTCAACACCGAGTACGTGTCATTAAATCCAAATGGACGGTCACGAGACTGGCTGGATACCATACTGAATAATCAAACAGGTGTCATTCATTCCGGATTGAAGATCACGAAACTGGCTGCATAACATACTGAATAATCAAACAGGTATTCCACACCGAGTACGTGGCATTCATTCAAGATGGAAGATCACGAGACTGGCTGTGTCCAGATGGAAGATCACGAGACTGGGTGCATAACATATTGAATAATCAAACAGGTATTCCACACCGAGTACGCGTCATTCATTCCAGATGGAAGATCACGAGACTGGATAACATATTGAATAATCAAACAGGTATTCCACACCGAGTACGCGTCATTCATTCCAGATGGAAGGTCACGGGACGCGCTGGATAACATACGTCAAGCATTGTATCTTTTAAATAATCGGCATATAAACTACCATCTCAGTATTGTCATCTCCAGGGTCCATATTCGTAAATCTTCTTACCAATATCTGAAGCGAAATTTTATCAACTTTGTAAACACGTTTTTCTATCGATTTAAAACGTTTTCTAAATATAGTTAATAAGGTTATGGATAAATAAAACCGACAGCTAAATATTTACCTTAAAATAGATGGTTTGTAGTGTCCCTGATAGGTTAATAAGGCTATTTAAAAATATGTAAAAATATTAAACTTTGGCTTAAGTAATATTTTCCACTTAAGTTGCTTTATGAATACGTGCACCGGTATGATATATAAATCCGGATTTAAACTAAATACATCATATGTTTCCAACACTGTGTATATCAGTCGTCAGAATGGAACATTCTGAACCAGCCTGTATTTTACTTTGAGCAAATTACAGTTGCCGACATCTCACTGAGTATATAAATAGTACCAGCCTACTTCAACAAGTGACTATACTATCATTTAGTAACGGGTTGTATATACAAATAGTATGTCTGGTTCCCACACAGGGTATTTTACATGTATCGGGGTGGCAGTTCAATCCCATAGTTTGTCACGTATGTATGAACAGTGGACATTGTTGCTGTACAGGTTACCTCCTCTCACAAAATATTGCGCGTATTCATAATTTTGATAGAGTATCATGAAAAAAACTGATCAATCAGTGACCAGAAATAAGAACTAACCAATACATACTGGTAGGCGATAAACTCGGTCTTTATCATTGATGTTCAACCAAATTTACTGTTAAAATTAAGGTATCTACAGTGTGATTCTTTTAAAACCCTGCATATTTCAAGCACATTCATGCAAATTGATTCAATATATGTATCTTTTAAAATCAAAATCTTGAAAATTATCATCTTTTTACTCTGCCAAAGACTTTTATTTTACTATAGAACCTAAGGATAAAAACCGAGTAACACAAGTTTTATCACCTACAGTAAATAAAATAAAATCTCAACATCTCTGCAATGCAAAATTATGAATATGAAAGAGTTTGTTCTTTATAATCTTACATGTTACCTCTCCTTAATGAGTCTGCATCCTTCATGAGTCTGCATGGATATTTTAGAGATCAGTATGTTAAATACTTTGCTATACATACATGTCTTTATCATCTGTACTCGTATACTTCATGACTGTAAATTCGTTGTTCCGTGTGATACACTTGACCTAATTGGTTGCTCAGATACACGGATGCACTCAGGTCTTTAAAGATGCATTGAATGACTAAATTCTGCAATGCGCTAGCTTCACGTATCTGGTGTCTCGTATGTATGTATATGCATGTGTATGCAAAGCTTGCTAGACACGGTAAATCGTTTACTGCACACGCTACACTTATATGATGTCTCTCCAGTATGTATATGCATATGACTGTTAAGATTACCTGTCTTGGTAAATCCTTTACTGCACATGCTACACTTATGGTTTCTCGCCTGAATGTATGCGAATATGCCTGTTAAGATTACCTGTCTTTGTAAATCCTTTACTGCACACGCTACACTTATATGGTTTCTCGCCTGTATGTATGGGCATATGACTGTTAAGATTGCGTGACTGGGTAAATCCTTTACTGCACACGCTACACTTATAGTTTCTCGCCTGCATGTATGCGAATATGCCTGTTACGATTACCTGTCTTTGTAAATCCTTTACTGCACACGCTACACTTGTATGGTTTCTCGCCTGTATGTATGGGCATATGGCTGTTAAGATGGCCTGACTGGGTAAATCCTTTACTACACACGCTACACTTTTATGGTTTCTCCCCAGTATGTATGCGCCTATGCTTGTTAAGATCGCATGACTGTGTAAATCCTTTATTGCACACGCCACACTTATATGGTGTCTCACCTGTATGTATGCGCATATGACTGTTAAGATTGCCTGACTCGGCAAATCGTGGAGCGCTGTGGTCTAGTGGTAGAGCGTTGGACCCATGATCCAAAAGTCGTGGGTTCGATTCCCGGCATTGCCATATGCGTTGTATCCCTGAGCAAGACACTTTATCTGCATTGCTTAGTACTGGTTCTACCCAGGAAGACATCGAGAGTGATTCAAATAAGTTCATAGAGCTTTCGTTACAATCGATGTAAAATAAATAGGTTTAAACTTACTGCACACGCTACACTTATATGGTTTTTCACCTGTATGTATGCGCATATGACTGTTAAGATTGCTGAAGAAGGTAAATCCTTTACTGCACACGTTACACTTATATGGTGTCTCGCCTGTATGTATGCGTATATGACTGTTAAGATTGCCTGACTGGGTAAATCGTTTACTGCACACAGTGCACTGGAACGGCAACTGCTCTGTATCCATGTTTATTTAAAGATGACTTGTTATGTTGTCGTAATGCGGTTTCTGAAAGTACAAAATTATAATGGGTATTAACCCTATTTTGAATGAAGGTATACTAAAACGGTTATGCATTGCACGTCCTCTCATTGTCCACTATCATTGTTTGAAGTTGTATTGCAGTCCCATAAGTAGGTATGCTCAGGACAACATATCCGGGCGGACGGACAGACGGACGGACAAAGCGGAAACTATTTTATATTTTGATATGAGGGGCCGACGTAGCTCAGCTGATAGCGATTTCTTCCAGAGTCAATGTAATAGTAACAGTAGAATGAGCTCCCGGATGTATACCGGATGTATATATATATATCCGTCCTCTCTCCCTGAGGCGGCTCTAATAAAACCAGATAATGAGTTGGTGAGGTATTATTAGGAGCTCCCGGATGCATATATATCCGTCCTCTCTCTCTGAGGCGGCTCTAATAATACCAGATAATAGGTTGGTGAGGTATTATACAGAGCTCCCGGATGCATATTTACCCGTCCCCTCTCTGAGGCGCCTGTAATAATACCAGATAATGGGTTGGTGAGGTATTATACAGAGCCTACGGACGCATATGTATTCGTCACCTCTCTCTGAGGCGCCTCTAATAATACCAGATAATGGGTTGTTGAGGTATTATACAGAGCTCCTGGATGCATATATATCTGTCCCCTCTCTCTGAGGCGCCTCTAATAATACCAGATAATGAGTTGGTGAGGTATTATACAGAGCTTCTGGATGCATATATAGCTGTCCCCTCTCTCTGAGGCGCCTCTAATTATAACAGATAATGGATTGGGGTGGTATTATACAGAGCCCCCGGATGCATATATATCCGTCCTCTTTCTCTGAGGCGGCTCTAATACTACCAGATAATGGGTTGGTTAGGTATTATACAGAGCCCCCGGATGTGTATATGTCCGTCCCCTATACCGTGCGCGGCTCTCAATCTCAGATATCGGGTTGGTGAGGTATGATACAGAGCCCCCGGATGCCTATAAGTCCGTCCCCTCTCTCTGAGGCGGCTCTAATAATACCAGATAACGGGTTATTATACAGAGCTCCCGGATCATATATATCCATCCTCTCTCTCTGAGGCGGCTCTAATAATACCAGATAATGGGTTGGTGAGGTATTGTACAGAGCTCCCGGATGCCTATAAGTCCGTCCCCTCTCTCTGAGGCGGCTCTAATAATACCAGATAATGGGTTGGTGAGGTATTATACAGAGCTCCCGGATGTCTATAAGTCCGTCCCCTCTCTCTCTGAGGCGGCTCTAATAATACCAGATAATGGGTTGGTGAGGTATTATAGAGCCCCCGGATGCCTATAAGTCCGTCCCCTCTCTCTTTGACGCGGCTCTCATAATCCCAGATAATGGGTTGGTGAGGTATTATACACAGCTCCCGGATGCCTATATATCCGTCCCCTCTCTCTGACGCGGCTCTAATAATACCAGATGATGGGTTGGTGAGGTATTATACAGAGCTCCCGGATGCCTATAAGTCCGTCCCCTCTCTCTGACGCAGCGCTCATAATCCCAGATAATGGGTTGGTGAGGTATTATACACAGCCCCCGGATGCCTATATAACCGTCCCCTCTCTCTGACGGGGCTCTCTTAATCCCAGATAATGGGTTGGTGAGGTATTATACACAGCTCCCGGATGCCTATATAACCGTCCCCTCTCTCTGACGCGGCTCTCATAATCCCAGATAATGGGTTGGTGAGGTATTATACACAGCTCCCGGATGCCTATATGTCCGTCCCCTCTCTCTGACGCGGCGCTCATAATCCCAGATAATGGGTTTGTGAGATATAATACACAGCTCCCGGATGCCTATATAACCGTCCCCTCTCTCTGGCGCGGCTCTCATAATCCCAGATAATGGGTTGTTGAGGTATTATACACAGCTCCCGGATGCCTATATGTCCGTCCCCTCTCTCTGACGCGGCGCTCATAATCCCAGATAATGGGTTGGTGAGGTATTATACAGAGCCCCCGGATGCCTATATATCCGTCCCATATATCGTGCGCGGCTCTCAATCAAGATATCGTGTGGGGTTCTGATAATACCAGATAACGGGTTGGTGAGGTAATATACACAGCTCCCGATGCCTATATGTCCGTCCCCTCTCTCTCTCTGACGCTGCTCTCAATAATTCCAGATAATCAATGGGTTGATAACTATTAAACACTTTTTCTTTTGATATGGTGAACTTACCCATATGGTGAAATTACCCATTTTTTAAACAAAACAAAATATATTGATTAGAATCCAACATTATGTTTATATAGTAACAGTGACAATGACCCAAGTACTCTCAGTCTGATACATGTAACATGTATGTTATCTCATGTTCTTCTGACGATATCACACCACACATTTGTTTTCTTGATAAGTTTAAAGAAAGTAAATACACTGATGGAAACCATCTTCCAATTTATAGAAACAGTTTTGTTATAACGAAAATTAACTTATTAAGTGTTTGAGCTTGACCAAAGTAACCTTGGAGACAAATGGTATCACAGGATTCAAAGAAACTTGGAATCCGCCTTTAACGCAGATTTGTTTCTGTTTCCTAGTAACAGAGACACTAGTTACCTTGACCAGAGTTACCGTTAAAGCCATATCAAACTTTCTGTTCATATGTGTATTATGTTTTATGTCTGAAATGTTCTCTTCTTACATTGTCTTTTCTATCTATACTAAACGAACACTAAACTTGACCACATGAAATGATAATCAAGCAAACACCTCGTTATCTATGGTAAATTTATCCATGACTTATATCATATAATTACCGAATTTACTGTTCGAAAACCTTGTAAAGTGATGTTTAATGTGTTATTGTAAGAATAGACAGTTACATGTGTTCGTACTGTCTAAATGTTCCATCATTAACAAGGAACAGATATGTTAGGTAAGCCTCTACTCTACTGACATAATATGAAACGATAGTGCATTATTTGTAAACATTATGTGTAAACATTATTTGTAAACCACTACGCGATACAGCTGAATGTGTTAGTCTGACGTACTACTGAAATATCCATCACAATGAAAAATAACTTTACATTGTTCAACCCACCTCAGAATTATTAATATATAATTAACGCACATGTAAATTAACCTTGCGTGGTTTAAAACTATACCTTATCAAATTCGAACTCGGATTCATTCGCAAAACAACTGTATGTCATTTTGTTGAGTAAGGCATACTTAGTGTTAGCAAAATTACAAAGTACGACAAATATCGGCAGTGTAGTGGTTATCTTCAAGTTTGAAGAGCAAATAAGCGCACAATATTCCAAGTTCAAATCACGCCCCCGGGCAATTATGTAATAGTGTCTGGTCTCAGCGAGTTGGCTAATTTAAACACCAAGATGGTCGTGTTTAAATAACCAACGAGCTGAGACAGTCTCTGTCTTGTTTGTAGTATGGTGTACCTAGTAACACTGTGACGTCAGAGTGACCGTGCTCTAACTTCCTCTATCTGGTAGTTGTAGTACGGTACAGACACTCCCCTTTAGTTATCCTAAATTAAACTATTTAATGCTTTGCATTCATCAAAGAAAATCTCACCAACCATGCTACAATTGTCTTTGTAGCATGGTCGGTGACATTTCCTTTGTTGAATGCAGAGCATTAAATCGTTTAATTCAGGTTAACTAAAGGGGCGTGGCTTTACCGTACTACAACTACCGGATATTGGAATTTAGAGTACGGTCACTATGACGTCACAGTGTTACTCAGTGCACCATGCTACAAAAAAGATAGAGTCTGTCTCAGCTCGTTGGTTATTTAAACACCTCGATGGGCTACGCCCATCTCGGTGTTTAAATAAGCCAACTCGCTGAGACCAGACTCTAACTATTACGTAGCGAAATATATTCGGAAGCTGGATGAAAATAATATTTTCCCCATCAATATCTGGCTTAATCATGTTAATATAAATACCGACTTCTTGCAATAGATGGATGTTCGTCGAACTGAAAGTACTTCATCCGTGACTCATTCATATTCATGAGATAGTAATATAAATTAGTATACCTCACATTAAAATCTACGAGACATTAAACAATGAACACGAAATCGGAATAACATATCTGTATGTACATAACACATCATGACAGTTATGATAAGAAACCAATACAGATTATGATATATAACCACATAAGTACGTTTAACATAAGCACTTTAAAAAATAATTAAACTATAGACTAAATATATGATGTACAGCATATATGAGTTAAACGTTACATATAATTATAAATGTGGTTATTATTCTCGAGATAAGAATTAAACAATCATGTTTTCCTGATTTCGTTCCGTTAATCACATACTTTTTTTCAACCAGAATGGATAGAACTGTAACTTATGTTGTGACAACTTGTAGTTTAAACCATTTGCATATTTATTTAAGGGTTGCAAGTATTATTGTGATATGCAGTGAAGTAATAACCACTACTATTATTATTATTACTATTAGTTCACTGTGATATGATAACATATGATATAGTGTAACATATCTGCAATAAAATTGTATTGCAGTAAATAATCTAAAAATGTTCATACCTTGTCGTTGATTGTATGCGTGTATAGTTCGATACGATCAATATTCAAATGCAAATCCTCCAAAAGTTCCATCAATCATCAATTATCTGCAAACAGTAACATTTCGACATGCAAATGGAGATATGTATATTAAGGGAGATAACCAAATATTAATAGGTTCAATTTATTTAAACCATACTTTACGAATCAAAAGTTGATTCCTTTTTTCGCGATTTACACGGACTGTGTTGGAAGAAGAAATTATATTCTTCTTCTGTCACAGACTGTAAATCGCTAACACACGAATCAACCGTTCGTCTGTGAAATATAATCAACAGTTACAACAAAAGAGTGACGTCCTACCTATGGTTTAACCAGTGGCGGATTCAGATTAATATAAGTGGTGGCCGCAACTTGTTTTCAAAAGTGTCAGATTTTTGTTTGTAGTGTATGGGGGGCGCAACATTAAAAATAATTTACAACTTTACAAAATGCACGAATTTTCACATGCATTTTCATAACTTCTCAGATTTTAGGGTGGGGGCGCCATATGCCCCTCCCCTAAATCTGCGCTTTTTAAAAGCAGAATTAAGTTAATTCGATTCGAATCACAACGTTTAATCGTGTAATTAAAACAAACGTTAAAGGGAATGTAGCGACACAGCCAAACCAGCTTTTTTATTGAGAGTTCTGAAAAACATGAATAAGGGTGAAATCATTATCAAATCAAAATCGGATGATAAACAAAGAAGATATGATCATTTGCAGTTTTTGTTGAAACGGATATGGAAGTAGCCATTTTGAGAGCTATGACATCACGGTTCTAAATGACATATATGGAATATTTATAAATATGAAAATGTACTGATTTATAGCGAAAAAATGACAGCAACTGTATGAAAAATATGTAATACTTAATGGCAATAATGCTTTATATGACCAGTGAAATATTTTGCATTCATGGGGATAAATACCATTTAAAACGAAGAAAATCACTGCAAATGGCTCTCATATCCGTTTTAGAACAATATTTAAATAGTCATATCTTTATTATTTATCATCCGATTTTTATAATTCTTTCACCTTTTACCAATTTTTCAGAACTCTCTATAACAGAGATTGTTTGGCTGTGTCGCTAAATTCCCTTTACGTTTGTTTTTGTTGTTGTTTTTTTTTGCATCAAACTGGCTATCATCAAGTTAAACAATTAAATACGGAAAAGAAAGAAAATAAAGAGTTCATTTTTTTTTACCTTTTTAATTATTAATCCAAAAAAAGAAGATATTGGAAAAAAAAAAGAAAAAAAGTTCTGTCGGTTCTCACACTTTAGATCCAATGTTCAGTAAGCAATCCAAAAACCAAGATATTATAAATACAGTATAGCTAATAAATTCCGATATATCCGCGTGTCTAATAAAGTATCACATATCAATGTCCATCCTTATCACGTCCGGTTGAACCATTATCCTTTTTTGACACAATTTGGTACATTTATAAGTAAAATATATAATTATAATAGTTTATAATTAAAAGTAACATAATTAAAGTATCACTGTTTTCACATTTTAAATCCAATGACAATTTCTCACATGCATTAACCTTAACGGTTCCATGAAAATCTCTGACCCCAATAATCGAGCAATGTGTCGTGTACGAGTAGTTGCCTCACATCCTCGGGAATAGGAAACCCGGGTTCCATAAAAGTAAGAAACTTGGGAGTATCTTCACCATTCCCAATCCCGCCATAGCGTTTTTTTTCAAATTGTTCTTTGGCACTGAATTTAGATTTCTCGTCTTTTTGCCATCTGTAGACACGGGTATCTGGAACCTACAAGTTCCTGAAAAATATAAGGATTAAAACATTTTAGGAAAGTATTTCTTGGAATGAAAACTATTTCATTATGTGTAAATATGTAAACGCAAGTTTACTGTCAAACGCTGAGCTACATCATAACATAGTTAAAGAATAAAAGGTATAAAAATATGTTGTTACAATTTACCTTAATAATAAACACTTGCTAATACATAGTCGATTGTTTTACTGCGTTACGACAAAATAGTTGTCCGACTCCATCATGTGGCCAGCGCTCCATATATTTATGGCATGTGTATCATGATCATGTGCACCATGTGTTGCACGGGACAAACGTGCTGGAGCAAATCTATTAATACCACAGATCTAATACTCACAAACACGAAAGAGAGTTTTAAATGGTCGTCACCGTAAAAAGAAACAACGAACGTACATATCAACTTTTTTCAATAACATTTACTTATGAGGTGGTCGTTCCCTGTTTTAAAGTACGTTGTAGTTTACTCGCATGGCTTAAGTAAGAGAAACCACTCGTAACTGTAGATTCGTGAAAAATAATGCAAAAGTTCGGGGCTTGTGCATAATTTTTCACAAATCTACAGTTGCGAGTGGTTTCTCCATTACATATTTATAGGGAGGTAACTGCACTTATGTGTTTATACATTGTGCACATAAAGTAATAGTACTAACTGCATTTTAACGAGTTTAGTTGTTTTGAATTAAACGATGCATTGACACAAAAACGTTGTACGACACAAACAGGAATGAACGTTCCAGGCAACCCTCTCCATTTAAATCGAGATAAAACAGCTGCTGATTAAGTCTAGAACCTTTCACCGGCACAACTGCACAGTAGCTTCACATTCTGTTGTAAACACACCTGCAAAACTGCAGAGTTGCTGCACATTATGTTGTAAACACGCTTGCAAAACTGCAGAGTTGCTGCTCATTCCGTTGTAAACACGCCGGCAAAACTGCAGAGTTGCTGCACATTCTGTTGTAAACACACATGCAAAACTGCAGAGTAGCTGCACAATTCTGTTGTAAACACACCGTCACAACTACAGAGTAGCTTAATATTCTGTTGTAAACACACCGGAAAAACTGCAGAGTTGATGCACGTTCTGTTGTAGACACACCGCCAAAATTGCAGAGTTGAAGCACGTTCTGTTGTAAACACATCGGCAAATGCACATTCTGTTGTAAACACACCGGCAAAACTGCAGAGTTGCTGCACATTCTGTTGTAAACACACCTTCAAATCTGCAGAGTAGCTGCATATTTTGTTGTAAACACACCGGCAAAACTGAAAAGTAGCTGCACATTCTGTTGTAAACATACCGGCAAAACTGCAGAGTTGCTGCATATTATGTTGTAAACACACCTGCACAACTGCAGAGTAGCTGCACATTCTGCTGTAAACACACCGGCAAAACTGCAGAGTTGCTGCATATTCAGTTTTAAATACTTCGTTTGTTGATGGAGCCAATGCCATTGTTTTCGGCCACCACTCTAGTAGCATCTGAAATAATACGGACCTTCAATGAACATGACACAAATGACAAAATAAACATGAATATATTTGCTATATAACGTGATATTTAAATTACGTACAAATGTAAATAAAACGTTGCAGCTGCATGAGCGAATGTTTCAAGAGTGTTTCCTTAGGATGAATTTGTTTTATAACAATAATTTGTAATGTCACTATTCTAAAGTCCTTTTGTAACACATACAACATTTGGTTTCGTTTATTTTATTATTTTATTAACAAATATATGTTGAACCAATAAATGCGATATTTCGGCTAATCGTGTGTTAATATATTTTATGAAAACAATATCCATGATCGACAGCTGTCATTATACATACGTTACCATGGTTACCATTGCAAGTTACATCCATATCTTGTACTTTCAAATAAATAATAATAAATACTTAGTTAAATATAACAGTGCATGAAAATGGTAACGGTTAAAGAAAAAGTATGTGCTTTTTTTGTTTTAATCCCATCAAGTTTCGGAAGTTTAAAGGCCCAACTGTCGTATAAAAGACACTAGATGGAGCTAGGGCAGGTTTTTCATTTAAATTTATACAGGGTTAACTATGGGAGACCTTTTTCAAAATATTTAAAATGCCACCTCATAAAAATATTCAATATTTGGTACAGAAGTAACCTGATATTAAACAAAAGATTAATATAACAAATATTTCGGTTCAAATAGGTCAACCAATATATTGATAATCGCTTTAGATGCTTGGAATGTTAATACAATGCATACTTTCTTAGATATGTTGACTTAAAACCAAGAGGTAGCTCCTCTCCCTTGCGGAGTTCCTCTGACCGTACACAGCCAGATGAAATATCAAAATCGTCAAAAAGGGCTGGTGAGGTCAGAGAAGGCTCGTATTAGTGTTTGTATCTGTGACTATTCATGTGATCCATAGAAACAAATCATCTCTACATTTTTCACATCAGAACACCACCTAGCACTTCTATATCCCACCCATGCAAATTGAATATTCCCTCCTCAGGATCAGTGATGTATGTCCCTTAGTCATAACTATATACGATGTAATTCCTTATCTTATTATCTCCATCATGTCCAGCCATTCCTAACAATAAGGTGTACAGTTATGATTTATTTTGAATGATTATTCCCAACACAATGTCATCCTAACATACATGTCCAAATTATAATGCAGTATATTTATATGCTGTTTCTCCAGACCAACTATAATTAGCAATTAATTTTCATTTAACACTGATAACATGTGTCATGCAAGACTTGCTGACTTTGTGAAGTTCTGTTAAGTCATCCGATTACATTCATTTTTGAAAAGTTCATCGCAATTCCTTTTTATATTATAGATAATTATACACAGTGCAGTAGATATTATATGAAAATAAAAGAGTAAAGAGGCTCTACCTATATGTTTTTGTCCACCAATTGATATAAACTTTACTTAATTATAAAGAGGACTATGAAAAAGGTAAATGGCAATAATTTCATCCAATGTAATATGCGTTTTGCTGGGGTAAAACAGGATTGAAAAGATCGGATTTTTGAAATTGTATTCGTAATTGTTTTAGACAAGCCGATTGCGGAGATTTTCCGATCTTATTCGTTTACAATCGGAACTACCTCGTCTGATAAGCGAAGAGTTCCGATCGATTCGTTTGCTATCGCAACTGCGCCGAATAGTTTGTAATCGCATTGCGCATGTCCGAGAAAATCTAAAAAACTCGTAGTTCTCCGGCAGGAATAAACGGCTGGGCAGCATTTTATTCAAGATATTGTTTTGATCATAATTAATAATTTACAGAACTGGAATACGAACCATGTTTCTGCTTAGAATACTCATAAAATAGCTTTGTATACATATAAATGCAGTAATATTGAGTTTTTAATATTTTACATTAAAAATCGCGTAGATATAGGTAGTGCCTCTTTAAAACATAAATAATATTTAAAAAAACTGTCACAGCTTCAATAAAATAAACAGAAATTATATACTAGTAGCTTGGTGTCATTAGATTGAAAAACTTTACTCATAGCTGATTGGTATAACGTACATTTTCATGTCGTCTGCAAACTCTGCATCCAGTGATAGTTATTTACATGTGCTTTTGAGTCATTCATTGTAACCGACAGGTCTGTATAGTGTTATAATTGATAATACACACATCCAATACACACATCCAATACCCCCCCCCCCCCCCCTTTTTTTTCATTTATAATAGAAGTATAACAAATTTAGTTACCAGCATTTCACACTACCTTTACTGTTTGGAGTTTTTCAGCTGGCGTATAGTCAGGCCTGCCAAATCTCCGGATAACATTCTTCGGACATTTCGTTTGCTCTCCGGATCTCCTAATGTAAGTGTGCAATCTCCGGATTTTCCATCAAATATTATTTAAAAAACATGTTAATGATTTAACAGCTGTGTTTTCACACTGTATCAGGTATTCATGCATTGTCACTCTCCTTAGCCTCCCTAGTCAACGATGGAAAGGAGAGAGTCAAATCAATGACGGTCATGAATGTAATGCACTGAGTGAATATGCAATTTAACACCTATGGATAAAGTTAGTTCCTTCAATGACATAGCAACATGTGCAATAGCAGCAATATATCACTGGCTTCTTTAACTGGTCAATCTTATTGAAATAGCAATGTTTAGGCGCTACCGAGTCCTTCTCTGTGGTGTTAGCACTATAATAGATTCTGCCGTGCAGCACGACGATTATAATACGACGAATTTAATTTTAAAAGAGTTTTAAAGATGTTGTATTGCATCTAGCTGTAGAATCATATGTGCATTGTCAGGAAAAACATGGTGATACACAGTCATGAAATAAAGTTATTGTACAAATTAAACCAAGTATTACTAATGTTATTTACAAAGTTCTCCTTAACATAAAATACTTTTATGTATGTATGTTATGCTTTTAATGCTATTGTTTATGCAAGTACATGTATGCTAATCTATTATTTCTATCAAACAATGCATAAGTATTAATTGCAAAAATATGTTTAATCTGCACTTAAAAAAAAATACGAAAATCACTAAAGTGTTCCTTTAAAAATGTTCTTCGTGCGGTTTAAATCTCAAATTAAAAAAAAACATAATTTTGTTTTCAAAAGTCTTCTCTATTTACAGCTTGGACAGGTCATCGTTCAAAGGTCTTCTCCTTTTACAGCTTGGACAGGTCATCGTTCAAAGGTTTTTTCCACTTACAGCTTGGACAGGTCATCGTTCAAAGGTCTTCTCCATTTACAGCTTGGACAGGTGATCGTTCAAAGGTCTTCTCCATTTACAGCTTGGACAGGTGATCGTTCAAAGGTCTTCTCAATTTACAGCTTGGACAGGTCATCGTTCACGAACTATTTATTATACTTCATCAAGACAGTCATCAGCATGGTATGTACACATGTCTTCATACAAGATAGTCACCAGCATGGCATGTACACATGTCTTTATACAAGACAGTCACCAGCATGGTATGTACACATGTCTTTATACAAGACAGTCACCAGCATGGTATGTACACATGTCTTTATACAAGACAGTCACCAGCATGGTATGTACACATGTCTTTATACAAGACAGTCACCAGCATGGTATGTACACATGTCTTTATACAAGATAGTCACCAGCATGGTATGTACACATGTCTTTATACAAGACAATAACCAGCATGGTATGTACTCATGTCTTTTTACAAGACAGTCACCAGCATGGTATGTACCCATGTCTTTATACAAGACAGTCACCAGCATGGTATGTACACATGTCTTTATACAAGACAGTCATCAGCAGGGCATGTACACATGTCTTTATACAAGACAGTCACCAATGCAGCATGATATGTACACATGTCTTTATACAATACAGTCACCAGCATGATATGTACCCATGTCTTTATACAAGACAGTCACCAGCATGGTATGTACACATGTCTTTATACAAGACAGTCACCAGCATGGCATGTACACATGTCTTTATACAAGACAGTCACCAGCATGACATGTACACATGTCTGTATACAAGACAGTCACCAGCATGGTATGTACACATGTCTTTATACAAGACAGTCACCAGCATGGCATGTACACATGTCCTTATACAAGACAGTCACCAGCATGGTATGTACGCATGTCTTCATACAAGACAGTCACCAGCATGGCATGTACACATGTCTTTATACAAGACAGTCACCAGCATGGCATGTACACATGTCTTTATACAAGACAGTCACCAGCATGGTATGTACACATGTCTCTATACAAGACAGTCACCAGCATGGTATGTACACATGTCTTTATACAAGACAGTCACCAGCATGGTATGTACACATGTCTTTATACAAGACAGTCACCAGCATGGTATGTACACATGTCTTTATACAAGACAATAACCAGCATGGTATGTACAAATGTCTTTATACAAGACAGTCACCAGCATGGTATGTACTCATGTCTTTATACAAGACAGTCACCAGCATGGTATGTACCCATGTCTTTATACAAGACAGTCACCAGCATGGTATGTACACATGTCTTCATACAAGATAGTCACCAGCATGGCATGTACACATGTCTTTATACAAGACAGTCACCAGCATGGTATGTACACATGTCTTTATACAAGACAGTCACCAGCATGGTATGTACACATGTCTTTATACAAGACAGTCACCAGCATGGTATGTACACATGTCTTTATACAAGACAGTCACCAGCATGGTATGTACACATGTCTTTATACAAGATAGTCACCAGCATGGTATGTACACATGTCTTTATACAAGACAATAACCAGCATGGTATGTACTCATGTCTTTTTACAAGACAGTCACCAGCATGGTATGTACCCATGTCTTTATACAAGACAGTCACCAGCATGGTATGTACACATGTCTTTATACAAGACAGTCATCAGCAGGGCATGTACACATGTCTTTATACAAGACAGTCACCAATGCAGCATGATATGTACACATGTCTTTATACAATACAGTCACCAGCATGATATGTACCCATGTCTTTATACAAGACAGTCACCAGCATGGTATGTACACATGTCTTTATACAAGACAGTCACCAGCATGGCATGTACACATGTCTTTATACAAGACAGTCACCAGCATGACATGTACACATGTCTGTATACAAGACAGTCACCAGCATGGTATGTACACATGTCTTTATACAAGACAGTCACCAGCATGGCATGTACACATGTCCTTATACAAGACAGTCACCAGCATGGTATGTACGCATGTCTTCATACAAGACAGTCACCAGCATGGCATGTACACATGTCTTTATACAAGACAGTCACCAGCATGGCATGTACACATGTCTTTATACAAGACAGTCACCAGCATGGTATGTACACATGTCTCTATACAAGACAGTCACCAGCATGGTATGTACACATGTCTTTATACAAGACAGTCACCAGCATGGTATGTACACATGTCTTTATACAAGACAGTCACCAGCATGGTATGTACACATGTCTTTATACAAGACAATAACCAGCATGGTATGTACAAATGTCTTTATACAAGACAGTCACCAGCATGGTATGTACTCATGTCTTTATACAAGACAGTCACCAGCATGGTATGTACCCATGTCTTTCTACAAGACAGTCACCAGCATGGTATGTACACATGTCTTTATACAAGACAGTCACCAGCATGGCATGTACACATGTCTTTATACAAGACAGTCACCAGCAAGGTATGTACATATGTCTTTATACAAGACAGTCACCAGCATGGTCACCAGCATGATATGTACACATGTCTTTAAACAAGACAGTCACCAGCATGATATGTACCCATGTCTTTATACAAGACAGTCACCAGCATGGTTTGTACACATGTCTTTATACAAGACAGTCACCAGCATGGCATTTACACATGTCTTTATACAAGACAGTCACCAGCATGACATGTACACATGTCTGTATACAAGACAGTCACCAGCATGGTTTGTACATATGTCTTTATACAAGACAGTCACCAGCATGGCATGTACACATGTCTTTATACAAGACAGTCACCAGCATGGTATGTACACATGTCTGTATACAAGACAGTCACCAGCATGGTATGTACACATGTCTTTATACAAGACAGTCACCAGCATGGTATGTACACATGTCTTTATACAAGACAGTCACCAGCATGGTATGTACACATGTCTTTATACAAGACAGTCACCAGCATGGTATGTACACATGTCTTTATACAAGACAGTCACTAGCATGGTATGTACATATGTCTTTATACAAGACAATCACCAGCATGGTATGTACTCATGTCTTTATACAAGACAGTCACCAGCATGGTATGTACCCATGTATTTATACAAGACAGTCACCAGCATGGTATGTACACATGTATTTATACAAGACAGTCACCAGCATGGCATGTACAAATGTCTTTATACAAGACAGTCACCATCATGGTCACCAGCATGATATGTACACATGTCTTTATACAAGACTGTCACCAGCATTATATGTACCCATGTCTTTATACAAGACAGTCACCAGCATGGTATGTACACATGTCTTTATACAAGACAGTCACCAGCATGGTATGTACACATGTCTTTATACAAGACAGTCACCAGCATGACATGTACACATGTCTGTATACAAGACAGTCACCAGCATGGCATGTACACATGTCTTTATACAAGACAGTCACCAGCATGGTATGTACACATGTCCTTATACAAGACAGTCACCAGCATGGCATGTACACATGTCTGTATACAAGACAGTCACCAGCATGGTATGTACACATGTCTTTATACAACACAGTACCCAGAATGGTATGTACACATGTCTTTATACAAGACAGTCACCAGCATGGTATGTACTCATGTCTGCATACAAGACAGTCACCAGCATGGCATGTACACATGTCTTTATACAAGACAGTCACCAGCATGGCATGTACATATGTCTTTATACAAGACAGTCACCAGCATGGCATGTACACATGTCTTTATACAAGACAGTCACCAGCATGGTATATACACATGTCTTTATACAAGACAGTCACCAGCATGGTATGTACACATGTCTTTATACAAGACAGTCACCAGCATGGTATGTACACATGTCTTTATACAAGACAGTCACCAGCATGGTATGTACACATGTCTTTATACAAGACAGTCACCAGCATGGTATGTACACATGTCTTTATACAAGACAGTCACAAGCATGGTATGTACACATGTCTTTATACAAGACAGTCACCAGCATGGTATGTACCCATGTCTTTATACAAGACAGTCACCAGCATGGCATGTACACATGTCTTTATACAAGACAGTCACCAGCATGGCATGTACACATGTCTTTATACAAGACAGTCACCAGCATGGCATGTACACATGTCTTTATACAAGACAGTCACCAGCATGGTCACCAGCATGATATGTACACATGTCTTTATACAAGACAGTCACCAGCATGATATGTACCCATGTCTTTATACAAGACAGTCACCAGCATGTTTTGTACACATGTCTTTATACAAGACAGTCACCAGCATGGCATGTACACATGTCTTTATACAAGACAGTCACCAGCATGACATGTACACATGTCTGTATACAAGACAGTCACCAGCATGGTATGTACACATGTCTTTATACAAGACAGTCACCAGCATGGTATGTACACATGTCTTTATACAAGACAGTCACCAGCATGGTATGTAAACATGTCTTTATACGTTGGCTTATATTAACTGAGACTTAGACATGGAACGCCAAAGCTGTCTGACCATGAGTATTTTATTTATATTTTGTGGTTCGTTATTATCTATTTATCTATCTATTGATACTGCAACACCCACTTTCGAATATTATGTGCAGGTTTCCTGGATAGAACCAGTACTAAGCAATGTGGATTAATTATCGTGCCATGGCGAGGTGAAGATCGGCGGTCTACCACTGAACCACGCACTCAATGTGTTATGTTATATTATGTTACGTACTTATGTTATTATATTATGTGGTTACGTTCTTATATTATGTACTTATGTTATTATATTATGTGGTTACGTTCTTATATTATGTACTTATGTTATTATATTATATGGTTACGATAGTATATTATGTACTTATGTTATTATATTATATGGTTACGTTTGTATATTATGTACTGATGTTATTATATTATGTGGTTACGTTAGTATATTATGTACTTATGTTATTATATTATGTGGTTACGTTAGTATATTATAATGTAATTAAGTTATTATATTATATGGTTACGTTCTTATATTATGTACTTATGTTATTATATTATGTGGTGACGTTAGTATATTATGTACTTATGTTATTATATAAAATGGTTACGTTTTTTAACATGCCCCAAAATTGTTATTACCAATGAATAGTTGCCAGTACACAATTGTTATTGATAATGAATACTTCGATTGGTTGAACTCGTTTTATTAACCAATAAAATGTGAGCTTTCAAATTGATGAACTTTAATCAAAATTATTTTTCAACTGATAAAACACGATTTCTGTTTGTATTTAGTTCGAAAAGTTTGATTGTCCCTAGATTGTGTAAACTTACCCGACGGGCAACCATTTTTGAAAGAGAGATAAGCCCGGATTCAGATTGAACTATCCCCGGGTTTCGGGCTATCCTATTCTTGGAGCATATTTTTGTATATATTAAAACTTGGTATATTTCTCGATATAAATATTCTAAAGGTTTGTATGATAATATAAATGCGAAAGTTTAATTAAATAATTTATATAACCCGTATGTGTTCATGATTTCCTCAACTCTTTGCCGAAAACCTCTGTTATCCGACATTAAGTGCCAGCACCGAACGATGTCGGATATAGCAGGTTGTACTGTTTATAGATAGTTTGGCTTGCCGGAATATTTTGCTTAAATCACTATCAACACTATTAAATTTACTATTTCCAAACAAACTAGCTGATTCTGACCAGAATATGTGGTGATGATGCATAACTTGAATAAGTTCAAACATCAAGCATGGGTAGTTGGAGGATGGATGGACGGTTGGATTTACAACTTCGTATGTACAGAAAAGGGGATGTATGGATGGATCGATTGAGGGACGGACGGACGGACGGATTTACAACTTCATTTGTAGTGAAAATGGGATTGGTTTCAGGTAAAATATTGCGAAAAAGGGAAATATTGTTATCTAGATTATTCATTATCCACTTATCAGTACTTATTGACATTCCCACTAGACTTTGTTTAGTGTTGTGTGGCGGCGACTGTTAAAGTCTCCTCGACTAATAGTCAATAATGTTACTATTGCTTGCTGATCCTTTGGTATCAGTAAGCCCAATATGTGTGGCTTTCATGAAGAATACCGCTTACCTCGGTGCTAGTGGGTGTGAGAGGCGTTGAACCTTAAAAATACCTTTCAACAACAGATTCAATGAAACCAATGCGGCTACTTTTTCTCTTGTTTGTGTGTGTTGCTCACAGTGGATCTCTTTTTCAGTATGTATTAACATTCACACTAACCTTTGATTAGTACTGTTTGACGGCTGTAAAATGCTGCCCGACTACAAATCAGTATTTTATTACTTGTTTTGGGATCATCAAGCCCACTCTGTGTGGTTTTAAAGTAGAATCCCGCTTAAGTCGGTGTTAGGGGGCGTGAGAGATGTTGAACCTTGTATTACTTCTCATGAAAACTGACTCAATAAAACTAATTCTGCTACTTTTCTCTCTTGTTAGTGATTGTTGCTTCCAAGCGATATTTCAATACATTTTCAGTATTTATAATCAATAGTTGTTATATATGTCCTGTCAATGTTAATCAAAGTTTATATATATAATGGAAACCAAATGTGTGTGTATTTCACACATTCACCTTCACCTGAACCTAAAAAGATGTCGGAAAATGTTTACGGTTTAACTGTGGTGCCCCCAGAGGGTAGAGAGACTCCTTTCCGCTGTTTTCCGATGTTTTTCCCGCTTTGTTACTTCGGTACCTTGCGGTACTTTTGGTCAGCCATATTTCGTCAACAAAAGAACATGAGGTTTCTGGCGGTTTATCTCGAAAAAGCAGTTTTGTAGACTCATGGTCTTTTTACCATGCAAGCTTGGAAAGATTAAACATCCTGATCTAAAGCAACTGGTGGTGTGTTTTGTTTATCCAAGTCCGGTTATACTCGCTGTTCCTAAGAGAAGCATTTCGGGGTCCGGTACAGTAAAAAGACCCACAGACGTTCACACAATCGAACCAAAGCAACGGTTCTCGGTTCAGCTGATGAACTTCTTCCATTCATATGAGACGGTCTAGTCGTATACGTAAACTAACATTCAAAGCTATGGCAGTGTACGAAAAGCGAATCAACGCATTTTACCAGAAATTTAAGGGCGCTCTGGGGAAAGTTGATACGCTCATTAATGAAAACTCGGGATTGTCGATCAACAGTACCATTGCTACTCTTAACCAGTGTCGTCATGTAGTGAATCGACTATTCCAAGTTGTTCAGGAGAGTTATAGTGAATTTATAAAATACCTAGAAAATATCAATTCCACGGAAAGTTTGGCAGAAATTAACCATGTTGATAAGCTTTTTATAACAATTGAAAGAAAAGTACAAGACTATTTGAAGAATGTACGAGCAGTGAAATTAGAAAAAAATGACACAATGTCGTCTTCACACTGTAGCGCCTTATCAAATAATTCTGTTAGTGAAAGCGTTAAACAGAAAACAGCAGAAGCACGTGCAGCATAGGTTAGGGTTCAGTTTGCTGAACAAGAGCTACAACTCCGTAAACAAAGGACATCAGCTGCATTAAAGCAAGCAGATATTGATGCTGAATTAGAACTATTGCAGCAGAAGAAAGATGCGGCCGCACTCGCAACAGAAGCAAGAGAGTTGTCAAGATTGATAGGTACTCAGACTTCTCAATCTTTGCCTGAAGATTTTCAGGACCCGATGTCTAGAGTGAAAGACTTTGTTGAAAACCAAATTGAATATGAAATTCCGGCAGAGACTCTTGTCATGAAACCTACTACTAGTACTAGTGTTAAACCCAACGTTGAATCACACAGTGAAATCGCTCAATTTCTTTTAAGAAAAGACCTTGTACTTTCTAGACTTACAAATTTCTATGATAATTGTGAAAACTTTCAAGCCTGGAAAGCAAGCTTTCAATCTGTGGCCAAAGAAATGTCATTGTCCAGCTCCGAAGAGATAGATCTGCTAATTAAATATGTGGGACTAAACTCAAGAAAGTATGCTCTAAGTCTTAGGACTGCTTACTTACACGACAGTGATGAAGCACTTAATCAAATTTGGCGTCGTCTTGACGAAATATTTGGAACGGCCGAACGTGTACTAAGCGCTTTGACTAAGAAATTAAAGTTATTCCCCCGCCTCACTAGCAGAGACACTGTTAAACTTTTCGATTTGGCAGACATTTTGTCAGAAATTGAAGGTCTGATGAAGAATCCGAAATATAGTAGAACACTTTCGTACTTCGACTAATCAGTTGGCGTTAATCCGATCGTTTTCAAACTACCACACAATCTCCAGCAGAAATGGGTAACCCACGCATCAAGCTATAAAGACAACCACGATGTTCCATTCCCACCGTTTCATTTCTTCACTGAGAATGTGAAGAAGTACAGCATCGTCTTAAACGATCCAAGTTTCAACTTTGAAACAAACAATCAGCAACAAAACACAGGTCCACCCAACCGTAGCCAGGGTTCATCCGGATCATCTGCACCTGGACGACTATCTGCGGCGAAGACCGGAATCAACGATCAGCATTCATCGAGTGAAGTGTGTCCAATTCATAATGGAGCCCCTCAATCCGTTGAGGATTGTAGGGTGTATAAGTCTAAGTCATTTGATGAAAAGAAAAAAGTTTCTGAGTGAAAATAAATTGTGCTTTCGTTGTTATTCTTCGGATCATCAAGTTCGTGAATGTAAGATTCCAGCCAAGAAGTCTACTCGAAATGGTGGGGAGAAACAACAGAGTGCAGAGGTGAAACCGAGTGTCAACTCTAGCTGCACAGAGCTTTGTGGTGAAAACATATCTGGAAAATCTTGTGCTAAGATCATGTTAGTGCATGTGTATAAGAAAGATGAACCTGATAATTACATTTCATGTTATGCAATTGTTGATGAACAAAGTAACCGTTCTCTGGCAAAACCAGATTTGTTCAGATTATTAAATGTACATGGTAAAGAATTTGAATACTCTCTGTCATCATGCTCTGGTATCTCTGTTAAGTCTGGTAGAAAAGTAGACAATTTAGTTGTTGAATGTATTGATAGGAGTGTCAACTTTGACCTCCCTACTGTTATTGAGTGTCATGATATACCTTGTAACAGGAATGAGATACCGACACCTAGTGTGGCGGCCGGTCACCCACATTTGCTTGACATAGCCCACTGTATTCCAGAAATAGACAACAATGCCCAGATACTGTTATTGTTAGGTCGAGACATCCCAGATGTTCATCATGTCCTTGAACAGCGGTTAGGACCTAGATGGTCCCCCTTTGCACAGCGTTTGCCTCTCGGCTGGGTTGTGGTTGGAGAGGTTTGTCTTGGCGACTCGCATGTCATTAGTTATGTCAATGTAAACAAGACCTTTGTAGTGGGTGACGGGCGAGCCTCACTTCTGCCGCCATGTCCTTTTAAATTCCATGTGTCTGAGAAAAATGATGTGATTGAACTTGTACATGATTGTAATACTACATATGTGTTAGACAATGGTAGATATACACTGTTAAAACCTTGTAGCAATGTGTCTAACCCTGATCATATGTTTACATATGATTTTGTGTTCGCTACTGATGTCCGTGACGATAAAGCGTCATTGTCCATAGAAGACCGAGACTTTCTGTCCATAATGGACAGAGAGTTTGTACTTGATTCAGATGGTAGGTGGTCTGCCCCACTTCCTTTCAAAGCATCTAGACCCAGACTTCCCAATAACAGAGTTCAAGCTCTTCAAAGGGCCAGAAGTCTTCAGGTCAGTTTAAACAAACATCCCGTGAAGAAACAGCACTGTGTTGAATTCATGAGCAAGTTGCTTGCAAGTGGACATGCAGAACTTGCTCCGAGGTTACCGGACAATGCTGAATGTTGGTACTTGCCCATGTTTGGGGTTTACCTTCCCAAAAGGCCCAATAAGATTAGGGTAGTGTTTGACTCATCTGTACAGTTTGAAGGGGTGTCCCTCATTTCAGTGTTACTCCAAGGTCCTGATTTTACCAATAGTCTGCTTGGTGTGTTGCTTAGATTTAGGCGTAAGTTGGTAGCAGTCTCGGTAGATGTAGTACAGATGTTTTACTGTTTTGGTGTTAGGGAGAGTGATAGGGATTATCTTCGCTTCTTGTGGCACGTAGATAACGACCCCTCGAAGCCTCTTGTAGAGTACCGTATGTCCAAGCATGTGTTTGGGAATAGTCCCTCACCGGCCATAGCCAATTATGGGTTGAGAAAATCAGTAGAGAATTCTGACGATGATGTTGTAGAGTTCGTTCATAGAGATTTCTATGTAGATGACGGGCTTACGTCATGTCCAACAGTTTCTGAAGCCAAATATTTGCTTGAACGCACCCAAGCATCTTTAGCAGTCACGGGGATACGTATCCATAAAATCTCATCTAATGTTCCAGATGTTATGAAAGGCTTCCCTAAAGAGGACTTAGCCGCGGATTTGAACCGTCTTGATTTTGATCTGGAATGTCTCCCGACACAGCGCAGTCTATGACTGGAGTGGGATTTGAACCAAGACTGTTTCATATTTAGTAGTCAGTTACAAGACAAAGAGAGGTATTCTGTCTACCATTAATAGTGTCTTTGACCCTATTGGCTTCTTAGCACCAGTAATCATAGATGGTAGGTTGATACTGAGAGATGTAGTGTCGAGTGGTGTCGACTGGGACGAACCATTAACCCCCGATATTGAGGTCAGGTGGTATAGCTGGCTGAACAGTTTGAATGATTTGGAGTGTATCAAAGTCCCTAGGAGTCTGTTCAAGGTGTCGCTTTCCGAAATGTCCGACCTTGAACTTCACATATTTTCCGACGCGTCGGAAAAGGCCATAGCAGCGGTAGTCAATATTGTTGGACTTTCTAGTAGTGGTACCAAGCGCGCAAGTTTCATTATGGGTAAAGTTAAAGTTGCCCCTTCAAAAGGCCACACTATACCGCGCTTAGAACTTTGTGCTGCTGTCCTAGCAACAGAGCTGTGTTTGCTAGTGACAGAGAATCTATCTGTAAAGTTTGCACAAGTATGTATTTACACAGATAGTAGAGTTGTGCTAGGCTACATTAGCAATCAATCCCGTAGGTTTTATACTTACGTCAGTAACCGTGTACAGAAAATAAGGCATATAAGCACTCCTCAGCAGTGGAGTTACATTCCTACAGATAAAAACCCTGCAGATGTAGGGACTAGAGGTACTAGTCCACTTCAGTTGAAGAGATAGTATGTGGCTTTTAGGCCCAACTTTTCTTAGTGAGCATGTTAAGTACATGCCAGAGTTCTACCCGTTAGTAGATCCGCAGCTAGATTCAGAAGTACGTACTACAAGTGTAGTTACCATGGCTACCATTGTAAGTAAGGAACTTTGTCTAGAGTCTGCTCGCTTTGAACGATTCTCTTCGTGGAGCAAGTTGGTGTTTGCTCTTGGTGTACTTGTACACATTGTCTTGTCGTTCAGGAAAGTCCTGCAATGTAGAGGTTGGCATGTTTGTTCAGAGGCCACCTCCCAAGAATGTAAGTCGAGGGCTATTGTAGTAGTTCTCAGAGAAGTTCAGTATGATAGTTTCAAAGTAGAAGTAGATACTTTGAATTCGCAAAGTTCCATAGGTACTAGTAGTACTTTGTTGCCATTGGATCCGTTTATTGATGATGTCGGATTGCTTCGAGTAGGTGGTCGTCTCCGTCAGAGTAGTTTACCCTTAGAAGAGAAACACCCCATTATCTTACCTGCTAAGCATCACGTTACTAAGCTACTCATTAGTCACTACCATGAGTCTGTGCACCATCAGGGGCGTTTGTTCACAGAAGGCGCAGTTAGACAGGGAGGTTTTTGGGTTATAGGTGGTAAGCGTGCTGTCTCCTCTCTCATCTTTAACTGTGTAACATGCAAGAAACGGAGGGGTAGATTTGAGACGCAGAAAATGTCTGACTTACCTTTGGATAGATCAGAGCAAGCAACTCCTTTTTCGTATGTAGGAGTAGAATTATTTGGTCCATGGCAAGTTGTGTCTCTAAGACTCGTAGTTCGCAAGCTAGTGCCAAACGTTGGGCCGTACTGTTCACGTGTATGTCAATACGGGCAGTGCATATTGAGGTAGTGGACGAAATGTCCTCTTCAGCATTTATCAATGCACTTAGGCGTTTTGTTACGATCCGTGGTAAAGTAAAGGTTGTTAGGTCGGATCGTGGTACAAATTTTGTAGGGGCCACAGACCATATTGGTATAGATGCTATCAATGTAGAAAATGAACTGACAAAGGGTTTCCTTAGTAGATCTGGCAGTGTTTGGGTCTTCAATGCCCCTCATAGCTCACACATGGGTGGTATCTGGGAACGTATGATTGGGGTATCTAGTCGCATACTAAAGTCAATGCTCTCGAACACTCATACCCTGACCCATGATGTCCTGGTTACTCTTATGGCTGAAGATAGCACAATCGTCAATGCCCGGTCTATTGTACCCGTTTCTTCCGACCCAGACTGACCTGAGGTTTTGAGTCCATCCTACCTTACTTACCATAAAACTAGACCATGACCAACAACCTGTAGATGACTTGTCCATTAAAAACCTGTACAAAGATCAGTGGAAGCGCGTTCAATACCTGGCAGGTAAATTTTGGTTACGTTGGAGAAAAGAGATTCTTCAATCCTTGCAAGCTAGATCAAAATGGCATTTTGATCAGAACCCCATAAAGGTCAATGACATTGTCCTTTTGAAAGATCGGGAGGTTGCCCGCAACTATTGGCCTATGGGTAGGGTGAGCAAAATCTTTCCTAGCACTGACGGCAAGATACGCAAGGTAGAAGTTTGTGTGATTAATGCAGGCAAACAAGTCTTTTTTTGTGAGGCCAATTGTTGATCTGGTGTTACTAGTACGATATTAAAGGACAGAATTTGACAATATGTCATAAAGTGACTTTAACGCAACATGGACAGTTTTTCACTGTAGTGCAATGTGTAAATAGTATAATTTGATGCACTTTGGAATGTGGAATTAACCTTTCATTGTCTTTGTTAAATAACAAATTTTTCAGTACATTATATGTAACATTTAACTCACAATTGTATGTTGACTGATCTAACTTTTGGATTAGTTTTATATGTTCAGCAATTCTTTGTGAATTGTATACCTAGCTTGAAATTGATATAGGTCTTACATTGATGTTTCAATATTTTGTGGATATCTTAGAAATCTAGGATTTTGGATGCTAATTGCTCAAAATTTCAAGACTTCAAGAGATTGTTAAAGTTGGGGTTACATATTTGCCAATGGTATTATTTGTTAGCCATAGGTATTTTGTAAAGTTGATACTTCTTTAAGTAAGTGATATCAAACTTTTTGATAACAGGTGGGGAGTGTGGTGCCCCCAGAGGGTAGAGAGACTCCTTTCCGCTATTTTCCGATGTTTTTCCCGCTTTGTTACTTCGGTACCTTGCGGTACTTTTGGTCAGCCATATTTCGTCAACAAAAGAACATGCGGTTTCTGGCGGTTTATCTCGAAAAAGCAGTTTTGTAGTCTTTGGTGTAAGTTAATGCAATATTTGGCCTTTCTAAATGTTAATTAAAACATGTACAGTGTAAATTTGCTGCATATTGGTCGTCCTGACTCTTCCACGTCGTTTTTCGACTTTCTTCGATTCGTACTCATTATTTTTCGAACCACGTATTTTTTCCTTACATCTCGTTATTGTGTAAATTAATTATTTTTGATTTGTGTAAAATGTTCAAATACATTTCTCAGTAACAGTTTTGCATACTTTTGATTTATACTGGGTTTGCAAATCTTTTGGCTATATGTACGGCAACCGTAACTAGCATATTGTAATTCAGGGAATTATGTACTGAATATTTACTCTGTTTTTTGTATGGTTCAAGCTTTTTACCATGCAAGCTTGGAAAGATGAAACATCCTGATCTAAAGCAAATGGCGGTGTGTTTTGTTTATCCAAGTCCGGTTATACTCGCTGGTCCTAAGAGAAGCATTTTGGGGTCCGGTATATTAACTGTTAAACCCTAAACACCGTCACGTGATGTCTTTTCAGATTTTGTGTAGCAAGCATTTAATTGTAAATCTAAAATAGTATTAAAATATCCAATATTGGGTTATTTACGAGTTATTAAATGACCTGTCAATACATATACCTCTGACGTCATGTCCATTAACCGTTAATACTTCAATTGTAAGATTTTAAACGTCAGGACACATGCAAAAACAAAGATAACGCTGTTTGTTTGGTAAATAAACTGATGTTAAGAGTTGGGCAGGTCGTGAGACTTTGTATTATGTTTAATCGAAACGGTGCCGTCATTAGAATATAAATACAAATCAAAATATATATAAAATACATGTCAGGTAACAAACAAAATGTTTTCTCGTGGCTATATTGTGAGAGATCAAAACATGGCACGTGGGACTTAAAAAAATATCGAAACCATAGACCTACGGCCCTTAGTATCGAAGATCCTCAAGTCCCGCCAACCAGGTAATAGTCCCGCCCACCAAAGACCTACGGCCCTTAGTATCGAAGATCCTTAAGTCCCGCCCACCAGGTATTAGTCCCGCCCACCATAGACCTTCGACCCTTAGTATCGAAGATCATCAAGTCCCGCCCACCAGGTATTAGTCCCGCCCACCAGGTATTGATCTGGCAAAATTAAAATATATTTAACAGTTTCACTATCCATTGTATAAGGTCGGAAAATGATATTCAACGGCCCTCATGGATCGTCATCTAACTTTAATCTTTCGAGTCACACAATTCAAAATGTCAATACATTTAAATCTATTTGTTTACTGTACACGTAGAGAGAGATACTTTAAATTCGATAATGTCTTTATGACGGTCAATGTAATTTTACTTTATCCTCCTTTAAAAACAAGAGAAATCACACTACGTAACCGACAGAGACTGGTGCAGCGAGTTGGTTCGTTTAAACACTGAGATGGGCGTAGTCCATCCAGGTTTTTGAATAACAACGAGCTCAGACCGGATTATTTGTACTTCTAGTATGGTGTACTTAGTGACCCTGTCAAAATAACTACGTTCTCTAACTTCCATTTATTGGGCGTTAGAGCATTGTATAACTCTGACCCCTTAGTTATTCTGAATTAAACAAGTATATGTGTTTTTCCCAACCATACTACACATTACATTTATCATTTACCATGGCTTCATTGGGTGTGATACAGTCATGAAGTATTTATCGTAGATGTATTAACTATACAAATGAAGACCGAATCATTGTGTCTTGTTCCTAGTGCGAACGCATTACACACGCTTGTAGCATGGTCACTGATAGTTCCTTTGTATTGGCACAGATATTAATCATTGAACTAAAAATAACACCTGTCGGAATAACTGGTGTACAATTGCTCGTTGGATAAAAGATCCACCCGTGTATTAGTCAATAATACATAGCCACATATGTAAGATCATTAGTATAGTAACACATGTTAAATGGAAGCAATATGATTATGTGTTTTCTACCTTAGTTATCATTATTATTACATATGAAAGTGGCATGATTTGTATCAGTATATATGTTTGATTTTCTTAAAGTTGGATTTCATATGATCATGATGATAGGGATTTTTTTTGTCCTAATGTAAGCTCGTGTTAATGACAGATATCCTTTTCTACACAAGCTTCAACAACATCTATTCCTGTGTACGAATGTATATATGGGCACTCATTGTGTTAGATAAAATACTTCATTTAAAATCGTTATTATGTATGTATGAACACGGTGTGTTATCAACTTGGCTTTTAAATAGGGCAGCCTGTATATATGTTTTTTTGTTTGCCTGCACACACTCTTTATGTACATGATTATTCTCATGTATGTCTGAGTATATGCATTTGCATATCACTTACTAGAGTTGTTAAATCCTTTACTGCACACTATACACTTACATATGTATTGTAACATTGCTTGCATGGGTAAATTCTTGACTGAACATGCTACGCTTGCATGACGTGTCGTCCGTATGCACGTGTCGCTACCGAGTGTCTGACCGGATAAATCCTTTCTGCACACCCGATATCAAGTCGTGTGTTTTTTGAAGATCTTGCTCGAGTGTCGTGTTTCCTGCATACGATAATGTTACATGATGTAGCCTGGATGTGTGCACGTGTGGTTTGTAAGACTGCCTGACTGATTGAATCGAATGCTGCACACGCTACATTTAAATAGTGTCTCTCCTGTATGTATTCGCTTGTGTTTTTTAAGATCACTGGACTGAATAAATCCTCTACTGCACATACTACACTTATATGGTTTCTCGCCTGTATGTATGCGCATGTGTCGTTTTAGATGGCTCGACTGGATAAATCCTTTACTGCACACGTTACACTTAAATGGTGTATCACCTGTATGTATAAGCATGTGTCCTTTCAGATTACTCGACAGGGTAAATCCTTTACTGCACACGCTACACTTAAATGGTGTCTCACCAGTATGTGTACGCATGTGTCCTTTTAGATGACTCGACTGGATAAATCCTTTACTGCACACGCTACAATTAAATGGTGTCTCACCTGTATGCATGAGCATGTGTATTTTAAGACTGTCCATGTCGGTAAATCCTTTACTGCACACGCCACACTTATATGGTTTCTCGCCTGCATGAAGACGCATGTGCTTTATTAGACTGCCTGACTGGGAAAATCCTTTGCAGCACACTATACACTTAAATGGCTTTTCGCCCGTATGTATGCGCAAGTGTATTTTAAGACTGCCTAACTTGGTAAATACTTTACTGCACACGTTACACTTATATGCTGTATCGTCTGTATGTTTGCGCATGTGTCTGTTAAGATCACTTATTTTAGTAAATGCTTTGCTGCACAACATGCATTTTAACGGCCTATGTTCTGTAGATATATCCATCTGTATTTAAAGATGGAATTGCATGTTGTAATGTCGTCTTATGTGGTCTCTGAAACAAAATAAATACACGTTATCCGAGTTGTTCATTTGTGAAAGGGATAGTTATGTTATAAATAATGAAAGACAGACTTTCTTAATGGGTAAAGTAACATACAGGTCATACACAATGTCACTGCTTGCATGTCGAGCCCTGCGTTGAATAAGCCAGATGGAACTATATTTTGATTTTACCATCACTAATGTCAATTTACCGGGACATGTGTTCCTTACGTATACTTGGTATTTAATTAATCCAAAGAAGGTCAAAGCGATCTGAACCCTTGCTCATAGTGTTAGATATACATGAGGAACATTCTGGTGGAGTTTGGTGACAATTCTGCATGAAACGATCGAGATACGCATGCCATAGTGGAGACCGGACGTGACATATATTTCTTCCAAAGTAAGTCACATCGATCCGAATTATTGTTTGCGCCCTATGTTAGATGCATATACGGAACATGTTGGTGGAGCTTGGTGACAATCCTGCATGGAAAGAGCAAGATAGGCATGCCATTACGTAGATCCGATGTCACCTATAGTTCATCCAATGTAACTTACAGCGACCAGAAATTGTGCACCGGATATGGAATTCATATAATGAACATTCTGGTGGAGTTTGGTGTTTCCTGCAAGAAAGAAGCCAGATACACATGGTGCCCGGATGTGACTTACTAGTATATTGCGCCCAAAGTAGGTCACACTGACCCGGAAATATGATATTAGATGCATATATGGAACATTCTGGCAGAATTTAGCGAAAACCCTCCAAGTAACGAAGAAGACATAAATAAACGAAAGTCGTACGCACGGACTAACGAACGAAAAAACTGACAAACACACCAGGGCTTTCCCCAGCCATTTATGGCGTGGCGGTGCCGCGATGCCTTTAACTCAGAAAGCGACTTACCGCCACGCCTTAATGTAGCCGCGATGCTTTTAATCCGTTGCCGCGATCCCTTAATCCTATCAATATACAATTTTCCCTTAGGCCATACTGAACAGCTGATTACCTGGCTGTGTGTAAACTGCCTGAAGCTATGACGCGTGTTGATGCAGTAAAGGCGGTCACGTGGTACTCAATACACAGAGCTTGTGTTATGTCTGGCAGGTTATATGCTAAGTGTTAAGTAAACAAAAGATGATTAGAGGAGTGAGTGCCGCTAATTAAATTTGGTTTATTGCCCATTTTATACAAAACAGATCTTTAGTTATATGATAAATGAGGACTACCTGGGAGGCCATTTCTTCTCCCAGCTATTACCAAACTGCATTACTCTTTTGTAATTAACCACGTCATATTATATCTATAATATCTGTCTTCTATTATACTTATGCGCCTCGATGATGATTTAAATGTTGTTATACATACCTCATATATTCATGTCAATGTGAATTGAGTGAATAAAAGATATTGTATGTATGTATGTATGTACCTGTGTGTATTTCACAGCTGTAAGTGTTACACAGATACTGACCCACTTTATCGATCGATACCGGAGTCGCTTGACTGCATACACAATTTATAGACGGTGTATTAGGAAACTGAAGGGATAGCGCATTAAGATCAAAGGATAGCGGCACAATTAAGGCATAGCGGGACATTCCATTTTGGAATTAAGGAGTAGCGGGTGCGCTATGCTTAAATGGCCTGTGGAAGACGCGTCATAGCTTCAGGCAGTTTACACACAGCCAGGTAATCAGCCAGGTATATTATAACTCTAAGTTGCATGGAGCGTGTTAAATAAATACACCAACATAATTGTTATTGGGAGTTTTCACAGATAATGCTTTTTCTTTTTTCAAAACCTTTAAATACATATGTGGCTAAGTTTGTAATTGTTGCTTATTTTCTAACTGAAATAATTCTATAGTTTTGAACATGTTGCTGTTTTTCGAAAAGTACTTTTTAAACAATGTAGATCTCAGATCGTTGTATAATGTGCATTCAAATAAAAAATGAAATTCATCTCCAAGAGAACTACAGAATTGGCATTTTCTGCTTTCTCTTGGTATTTTTATTGTTTACGACTCGTTTCAATCTCTAGCCTATGAGATGAGACTCTTAATTGGGTTAATGTCGTTCGATTTTTTTAATACTGACTATATCCAGATATGGTTGAAACTTGAAAATTGAAATCACGTTATAAAATATCGCTCTAGTTGAGTGAGTTAAGCGGCTATCCCAGTTTTGTATAAACGTATCCCGCAAACGTTGTTTAACTATTAATAAAAACGCTTTTATATGATACCCATACATTATAAAAACCTAAATTTCCCAATATAGTTTTAACCAAAGTTGCCCAGTTTGTTTTATTTGGCAGTGTTTCAATATCATTAAGCATCATAGAGTATGCATTAACAATGTATTTCCGTGCATTGCTGTTTACTATTTTTAACCAATATTCGATTATTATATATAATCGCTTAGTATGATAATTTATACGTCCTAATTCACCATATATAAAATCATTCTGTGTAGACGTTTTCACTCGTAACAATGATTTGCAAAATCGTAAATGAACTCTTTCGATTTGATCTGCCTGTCTAAATCCCCATACTTCGCTACCGTAATTTAGAATAGCTGATACCAATTTATCAAATAATTCTAAAGTATGCCTTGGTGTATTATTAACAAATTTATAAAGGTATCTGTTAAGTTTAAAAATAGCCTTTTGACCCTGTACAGAAAGGGTTTTCTGTGCTTCACAAAATGAGCCACATGTAGTAAATACTATTTCTAAATACGAAAATGTATTAACAATATATATTGTATTATTATTCAAAGTAAACGAAATATTTCTTGGCAATATACCCCCTTTTCTAAACACCATAACCTTTGTTTTTTTCGGTATTTACTTTTAACTTCACCTATTGCAGTAATAACTAAGTGTATTTAATCCTAATTGCAAATCTTCTCGTGATGAGGAAAATATAGCAATGTCATCCGCGTACAGAAGTAACATTAATTTAAGCATCCCAATATCTACCCCGTTGCTTCCTTTTAAAAATAGTTCATCTTCTAAATCGTTTAGATACATAGAAGAGATAAAAGGGGACAAACATTCCCCTTGACGAATCCCTAAATTGCATAACATAATGAATAATCAAACAGGTATTCCACACCGAGTACGTGTCATTCATTCCAGATGGACGGTCACGAGACTTGGTGCATAACAAACTGAATAAGCAAACAGGTATTCCACACCGAGTACGTGGCATTCATTCCTGATGGAAGATCACGAGACTGGGTGCATAACATACTGAATAATCAAACAGATATTCCACACCGAGTACGTGCCATACATTCTAGAAGGAAGTTCTCGAGACTGCCTGCATAACATACTGAATAATCAAACAGGTATTCCACACCGAGTACGCGTCATTCATTCCAGATGGACGGTCATGAGACTGGCTGCATAACATACTGAATAATCAAACAGGTGGCATTCATTCCAGGTGGAAGATCACGGGACTGGCTGGATAACATACTTAATAATCAAACAGATGGCATTCATTCCAGATGGAAGCTCTCGAGACTGACAGGATAACATACTGAATAATCAAACAGGTGTCATTCATTCCAGATGGAAGGATCACGAGACTGGGTTCATAACATACTGAATAATCAAACAGGTGTCATTAATTCCAGGTGGACGGTCATGAGACTGGCTGCATAACATACTGAATAATCAAACAGGTATTCCACACCGAGTACACGTCATTCATTCGAGATGGAAGATCACGAGACTGGCTGCAAAACATTCTGAATAATCAAACAGGTATTTCACATCGAGTACGCGTCATTCATTCCAGATGGACGGTCACGAGACTGACTGGATAACATACTGAATAATTAAACAGGTGTCATTCATTCCATTGGAAGATCGCGAGACTGGCTGCATAACATACTGAATAATCAAGCAGGTGTCATTCATTCCAGATAGAAAATCGCGGGACTGGCTGGATAACGTACTGCATAATCAAACAGGTATTTCACACCGAGTACGTGTCATTCATTCCAGATGGAAGATCACGAGACTGGCTGCATAACATACTGAATAATCAAACAGGTATTCCACACAGAGTTCGCGTCATTCATTCCAGATGGAAGATCACGAGACTGGCTGCATAACATTCTGAATAATCAAACAGGTATTTCACACCGAGTACGCGTTATTCATTCCAGATGGACGGTCACAATACTGGCTGGATAACATACTGAATAATCAAACAGGTGTCATTCATTCCAGATGGAAGATCGCGAGACTGGCTGCATAACATACTGAATAACCAAGCAGGTGTCATTCATTCCAGATGGAAAATCATGGGACTGGCTGGATAACATACTGCATATTTCACACCGAGTACGTGTTATTCATTCCAGTTGGAAGGTCACGAGACTGGCTGGATAACATACTGAATAATCAAACAGGTGTCACTCATTCCAGATGGAAGATCACGAGACTGGCTGCATAACATACTGAATAATCAAACAGGTATTCCATACCGAGTACGCGTCATTCATTTCAGATCGAATATCACGAGACTGGCTGCATAACATACTGAATAATCAAACAGGTATTCCACACCGAGTACGTGTCATTCATTCCAGATGGACGGTCACGAGACTTGGTGCATAACAAACTGAATAAGCAAACAGGTATTCCACACCGAGTACGTGTCATTCATTCCTGATGGAAGATCACGAGACTGGGTGCATAACATACTGAATAATCAAACAGATATTCCACACCGAGTACGTGCCATACATTCTAGAAGGAAGTTCTCGAGACTGCCTGCATAACATACTGAATAATCAAACAGGTATTCCACACCGAGTACGCGTCATTCATTCCAGATGGACGGTCATGAGACTGGCGGTATAACATACTGCATAATCAAACAGGTGGCATTCATTCCAGGTGGAAGATCATGGGACTGGCTGGATAACATACTGAATAATCAAACAGATGACATTCATTCCAGATGGAAGCTCTCGAGACTGAAAGGATAACATACTGAATAATCAAACAGGTGTCATTCATTCCAGATGGAAGGATCACGAGACTGGGTTCATAACATACTGAATAATCAAACAGGTGTCATTAATTCCAGGTGGACAGTCACGAGACTGGCTGCATAACATACTGAATAATCAAACAGGTATTCCACACCGAGTACACGTCATTCATTCGAGATGGAAGATCACGAGACTGGCTGCAAAACATTCTGAATAATCAAACAGGTATTTCACATCGAGTACGCGTCATTCATTCCAGATGGACGGTCACGAGACTGGCTGGATAACATACTGAATAATTAAACAGGTGTCATTCATTCCATTGGAAGATCGCGAGACTGGCTGCATAACATACTGAATAATCAAGCAGGTGTCATTCATTCCAGATAGAAAATCACGGGACTGGCTGGATAACATACTGCATAATCAAACAGGTATTTCACACCGAGTACGTGTCATTCATTCCAGATGGAAGATCACGAGACTGGCTGCATAACATACTGAATAATCAAACAGGTATTCCACACAGAGTTCGCGTCATTCATTCCAGATGGAAGATCACGAGACTGGCTGCATAACATTCTGAATAATCAAACAGGTATTTCACACCGAGTACGCGTTATTCATTCCAGATGGACGGTCACAAGACTGGCTGGATAACATACTGAATAATCAAACAGGTGTCATTCATTCCAGATGGAAGATCGCGAGACTGGCTGCATAACATACTGAATAATCAAGCAGGTGTCATTCATTCCAGATGGAAAATCATGGGACTGGCTGGATAACATACTGCATATTTCACACCGAGTACGTGTTATTCATTCCAGTTGGAAGGTCACGAGACTGGCTGGATAACATACTGAATAATCAAACAGGTGTCACTCATTCCAGATGGAAGATCACGAGACTGGCTGCATAACATACTGAATAATCAAACAGGTATTCCATACCGAGTACGCGTCATTCATTTCAGATCGAATATCACGAGACTGGCTGCATAACATACTGAATAATCAAACATTTATTCCACACCGAGTACGCGTCATTCATTCCAGATGGAAGGTCACGAGACTGGCTGGATAATATACGTCAAGCATTGTACCTTTTAAATAATCGGCATAGAAACTACCATCTCAGTATTGTCATCTCCAGGGTCCATAATCGTAAAGATACTTAGCAATATCTTAACTTAAGTGAAATGTTATCAATTTTTTAAACACTTTTTTCTATCGATTTAAAACGTTTTCTAAATATAGTTAATAAGGTTATGGATAAATAAAACCTACAGCTAAATAGTTATCTTAAAATCGATGGTTTGTAGTCTCCCTGATAGGTTAATAAGGCTTTTTAAAAATATGTAAAAATATTAAAATTTGGCTTAAGTAATATTTTCAACTTAAGTTGCTTTATGAATACGTGCCCATGTATTATATATAAATCCGGATTTAAACTAAATACATCATATGTTTCCAACACTGTGTATATCAGTCGTCAGAATGGAAGTTTCTGAACCAGCCTGGATTTTACTTTGAGCAAATTACAGTTGCCGACATCTCACGTACCAGCCTACTTCCAGAAGTGACTAATAGTCTGTACTATCATTTAGTATTGGGTTGTATATACAAATAGTATGTCTGGTTCCCACACAGGATATTTTACATGTATCGGGGTGGCAGTTCAATCCCATAGTTTGTCACGTATGTATGAACAATGGACATTGTTGCTGTACAGGTTACCTCATCTCACAAAATATTGCGCGTATTCATAATTTTGATAGAGCATCATGAAAAAAACTGATCAAGCAGTGACCAGAAATAAGAACTAACCAATGCATTCTGGTAGGCGATAAACTCGGTCTTTATCATTGATGTTCAACCAAATTTACTGTTAAAATTAAGGTATCTACAGTGTGATTCTTTTAAAACCCTGCATATTTCAAGCACATTCATGCAAATTGATTCAATATATGTATCTTTTAAAATCAAAATCTTCAAAATTATCATCTTTTTACTCTGCCAAAGATTTTTATTTTACTATAGAACCTAAGGATAAAAACCGAGTAACACAAGTTTTATCACCTACTGAAAATAAAATAAAATCTCAACATCTCTGCAATGCAAAATTAGAAATATGAAAGAGTTTGTTCCTTAAAATCAGTTTATTGGACAAGTACTTTGATCCACATACTAATCTTACATGTTACCTCTCCTTCATGAGTCTGCATCCTGCATGAGTCTGCATCCTTCATGAGTCTGCATGGATATTTTAGAGATCAGTATGTTAAATACTTTGCTATACATGCATGTCTTTATCATCTGTACTTATATTCTTCATGACTGTAAATCCGTTGTTCCATATGATACACTTGACCTAATTGGTTGCTCAGATGCACGGATGCACTCAGGTCTTTAAAGATGCATTGAATGACTAAATTCTGCAATGCGCTAGCTTCACGTATCTGGTGTCTTGTATGTATGTATACGCATGTGCAGTAAAGATTGCTAGACACGGTAAATCGTTTACTGCACACGATACTCTTATTTGATGTCTCTCCAGTATGTATATGCATATGACTGTTAAGATTACCTGTCTTTGTAAATCCTTTACTGTACACGCTACACTTATATGGTTTCTCGCCTGTATGTATGGGCATATGACTGTTAAGATTGCATGACTGGGTAAATCCTTTACTGCACACGCTACACTTATAGTTTCTCGCCTGCATGTATGCGAATATGCCTGTTAAGATTACCTGTCTCAGCTAATAGCGATTTCTTCCAGAGTCAATGTAATAGTAAGAGTAGAATGAGCTCCTGGATGTATACCGGATGTATATATATCCGTACTCTCCCTGAGGCGGCTCTAATAATACCAAATAATGGGTTGGTTAGGTATGATACAGAGCTCCCGGATGCATATATATCCGTCCTCTCTCTCCGAGGCGGCTCTAATAATACCAGATAATGGGTTGGTTAGGTAAGATACAGAGCTCCCGGATGCATATATATCCGTCCTCTCTCCCTGAGGCGGCTCTAATAATACCAAATAATGGGTTGGTTAGGTATAATACAGAGCTCCCGGATGCATGTATATCCGTCCCCTCTCTCTGAGGCGGCTCTAATAATACCAGATAATAGGTTGGTGAGGTATTATACAGAGCACCCGGATACATAATATCCGTTCCCTCTCTGAGGCGCCTGTAATAATACCAGATAATGGGTTGGTGAGGTATTATACAGAGCCCACGGGTGCATATGTATTCGTCCCCTCTCTCTGAGGTGCCTTTAATAATACCAGATAATGAGTTGGTGAGGTATTATACACAGCTCCCGGATGCATATATATCCGTCCCCTCCTCTGAGGCGGCTCTAATAATACCAGATAATAGGTTGGTGAGGTATTATACAGAGCTCCCGGATGCATAATATCCGTCCCCTCTCTGAGGCGCCTGTAATAATACCAGATAATGGGTTGGTGAGATATTTTACAGAGCCAACGGGTGCATATGTATTCGTCCCCTCTCTCTGAGGCGCCTTTAATAATACCAGATAATGGGTTGGTGAGGTATTATACACAGCTTCCGGATGCATATATATCCGTCCCCTCTCTCTGAGGCGCCTCTAATAATACCAGATAATGGGTTGGTGAGGTATTATACAGAGCTCCTGGATGCATATATATCTGTCCCCTCTCTCTGAGGCGCCTCTAATAATACCAGATAATGAGTTGGTGAGGTATTATACAGTGCTGCCGGATGCATATATATCCGTCCCCTTTACCGTGCGTGCCTCTCAATCCCAGATATCGTGTTGGTTCTAATAATAACAGATAATGGATCGGTGAGGTATTATACAGAGCCCCCGGATGCATATATATCCGTCCTCTTTCTCTGAGGCGGCTCTAATAATACCAGATAATGGGTTGGTTAGATATTATACAGAGCCCCCGGATGTGTATATGTCCGCCCACTATACCGTGCGCGGCTCTCAATCCCAGATATCGTGTGAGGTTCTAATAATACCAGATAATGGGTTGCAGAGGTATGATACAGAGCCCCTGGATGCCTATATGTCCGTCCCCTCTCTCTGAGGCGGCTCAAATAATACCAGATAATGGGTTATTACACAGAGCTCCCGGATCATATATATCCATCCTCTCTCTCTGAGGCGGCTCTAATAATACCAGATACTGGGTTGGTGAGGTATTATACAGAGCCACCGGATGCCTATATATCCGTCCCCTCTCTCTGACGCGGCGCTCATAATCCCAGATAATGGGTTGGTGAGGTATTATAGAGCTCCCGGATGCCTATATATCCGTCTCATATACCGTGCGCGGCTTTCATTCCAGATATCGTGTGGGGTTCTAATTATACCAGATAATGGGTTGGTGAGGTATTATACACAGCTCCCGGATGCCTATATGTCCGTCCTCTCTCTCTGACGTGGCGCTCATAATCCCAGATAATGGGTTGGTGAGGTATTATACACAGCTCCCGGATGCCTATATGTCCGTCCCCTCTCTTTGACGCGGCGCTTATAATCCCAGATAATCGGTTGGTGAGGTATTATACACAGCTCCCGGATGCCTATATGTTCGTCCCCTCTCTGACGGCGTGCGGCTCTCGTAACCCCAGATAATGGGTTGGTGAGGTAATATACAGAGCTCCCGGATGCCTATAAGTCCGTCTCCTCTCTCTGAGGCGGCTCTAATAATACCAGATAATGGATTGGTGAGGTATTATACAGAGCTCCCGGATGCCTATAAGTCCGTCCCCTCTCTCTGAGGCGGCTCTAATAATACCAGATAATCGGTAGTTGAGGTATTATACAGAGCCCCCGGATGCCTATATATCCGTCCCATATACCGTGCGCGGCTTTCAAACCAGATATCGTGTGGGGTTTTAATATTACCAGATAACGGGTTGGTGAGGTATTATACACAGCTCCCGGATGCCTATATGTTCGTCCCCTCTCTCTGACGGCGTGCGTCTCTCATAATCCCAGATAATGGGTTGGTGAGGTATTATACAGAGCTCCCGATGCCTATATGTCCGTCCCCTCTCTCTCTGACGCTGCTCTCAATAATTTCAGGTAATCAATGGGTTGATAACTATTAAACACAAATTTCTTTTTTGATATGGTGAACTTACCCATATGGTGAAATTACCCGTTTTTTAAACAAAACAAAATATATTGATTAGAATCCAACATTATGTTTATATAGTGACAGTGACCATGACCCAAGTACTCTCAGTCTGATACATGTAAGTTATCTCATGTTCTTCTGACGATATCACACCACACATTTGTTTCTTGATAAGTTTAAAGAAAGTAAAAACACTGAGTGGAAACCATCTTCCAATTTATAGAAACAGTTCTGTTATAACGAAAATTAACTTGTTAAGTGTTTGAGCTTGACCACAGTAACCTTGGAGACAAATGGTATCACAGGAATCAAAGGAACTTGGAATCCGCCTTTAACGCATATTTGTTTCTGTTTCCTAGTACAGAGACACTAGTTACCTTGACCAGAGTTACCGTTAAAGCAATATCAAGCTTTCTGTTCATATGTGTATTATGTTTTATGTCTCAAATGTCCTCTTCTTACATTTAGACAAATTGTCTTTTCTATCTATACTAAACTAACACTAAACTTGACCACATGAAATGATAACCAATCAAATACCTCGTTATCTATGGTTAATTTATCCATGACTTATATCATATTACCGGACTTACTGTTTAAACACCTTGTAAAACGATGTTTAAGGTGTTATTGTAAGAATAGACAGTTACATGTGTTCGTACTGTCTCAATGTTAGGTAAGCCTCTACTCTACTGACATAATATGAAACGATAGTGCATTATTTGTAAACATTATTTGTAAACATTATTTGTAAACAATACTTGTAAACCACTACGCGATACAGCTGAATGTGTTAGTCTGACGTACTACTGAACTATCCATCACAATGAAAAATAACTTTACATTGTTCAACCCACCTCAGAATTATTAATATACTGAAAGGAAAAAGAAACGCATAACACAAAATTGCCTATACTACGCTATTATATACACCTAATTTCACGTAATTATTACAGATATATCTCAACGTGTTTTGTACAAAAAAGGGTTACAACTAATTACAGAAATGACAACTCTGCCATGTAGTAGACATTTTAATCAAAGAATACTTTGTTACACGAAATGCATACATGTTGAAGTTTCGCTTGAAAAAGTCAAGCCATTTCAGTATTATGTTTAATGTTAAGAGATTGCAAAGTTTAAAGCCTGCCTAAGTTTGCTTACCTGCTTAAGACAAATGTGCATTCTGTCGATAATGAAACTTTAAAATTGGTGTGTTCGGTGCTGTTTAAACCTTCTTTCCGAAAGGACAGGCCTGATGTCGCCCTGTACCGTTCGATTAGCAGTAGCATATTAAACCTACCATATATAGCGGAAATATCCATTATGCGTTGTTTTTTCCTTTCAGTATATATAATTCACCATGTCGCACATGCAAATTGACCTTGCGTGGTTTAAAACTATACCTTATCAAATTCTATACCTTAACTCGGATTCATTCGCAAAACAACTGTATGTCATTTTGTTGAGTAAGGCATACTTAGTGTTGTTAGCAATATTACAAAGTAACAACAAATATATGTAGTGTAGTGGTTATCTTTAAGTTTGAACAGCAAATAAGCGCTCAATATTCCAAGTTCAAATCGCACCCCGGGCAATTACGTAATAGTGTCTGGTCTCAGCGAGTTGGCTTATTTAAACACCGAGATGGTCGTGTTTAAATAACCAACGAGCTGAGACAGTCTCTATCTTGTTTGTAGTTTGGTGTATTTAGTAACACTGTAACGTCAGAGTGACCGTACACTAACTTCCTCTATCTGGTAGTTGTAGTATGGTACAGCCACGCCCATTTTGTTATTCTAAATTAAACAACTTAATACTTTGTATTCATCAAAGGAAATGTCTGTAGAGAAATATATTCGGAAGCTGGATGAAAATAATATGTTTCGCATCAATGTCTGGCTTAATATAAATACCGACTTCTTTCAATAGATGCATGTTCGTCGAACTGAAAGTACTTCATCCGTGGCTCATTCATATTCATGAGATAGTAATATAAATTAGTATACCTCATATTAAAATCTTCAAGACATCAAACAATGAACACGAATAACATACCTGTATGTACAAAGGCAGAGCTGTAGATAAGCTGAGTTTTTTACTCCTGCTTTTTTTGACTAAAAGAAACTCATTTTTTTTTAAATTATGAGCATCATTACTCATCAACTTACTACAAAAACTCAAAACTTTTAAAAATCATGAGTATTATCTTTGTATGTATTGTCCTAAGTAACAGTTTATTCCGTGTTTACATGAAGACAAGTATTCCAAGTTGAAACATATGTCTTATATTGAGGTCATACAGTGTTTCTTTTTTTTTTACTCGAAACCAGAAACTATTTAAAGCAAGTGTTTACTCTGAACATGTTGCATGTTACTCATTCTTTTTAAAACTGAGTAAATACTAGTTGCAGTCAAATATTATCTACAGCTCAGCCTCTGCATAGGCACATCATAACATATATGATAAGAAACCAATACAGATTAAGATATGTAACAAACAAACGTTTTCCTGAATCCAAATTACAATTTCATTCCGTTAATCACATTCTTTTTTCAACCAGAATGGAGAGAATTGTAACTTGTAACAACGTGTAGTCCAAACCATTTGCATAGATCTGTAAGTGTTACTAGTACTACATGTATTGACCGGGTATAAGATACAGGGTTCTCCACAGGCCATTTAAGCATAGCGGAGCCGCTGCGCTTGACTTCCAAAATCTTACATCCCGCGGTGCCTAAACTGCGCCGCTATGCTTAAAAACCAGAGCGCGGTGCTTTGATCTGGAAGGCAAACACCGCCTTTAAAAATCCTTATGCGCACGGTACACAAATTCATAAACTCGCGTCAAACAATACATACAAGTAACACGTGACTGATCAATGCAGTATGCAGAACGTGCGATAACACGCTGTGTGATTAGTGGAATGTTGACAACAAATTGCAATTATCACGAGTTGATTGGATTATGTCGGGTTGTTGTGGATTAATCAGTAATTGGGAGATAATTGGGATGGGAGAATGTAACTTAAAGCAGTTGAACTGGAAAGTTTGTTAATATTGGCAGTTTATGTATCGGCTTACGTGTATTGTTCAAGACGGAAATGAAAGATGTTTGTTTGTTTTGCGCAAGTAAGTATAATTGTTTTGATTGTCATTTGATTTAAGTTTGTGCGTTAATAAATAAAATAAATAGCAATTTTGGGATAATATCTGGTCATTTGAAAAAAGAAAAGAAGAAATGAAGGTAGTTTATTTATCTGTTTACTTCAAAGCTTGTCAATATTTTGAAAAAAAAATTACTAGAAATTACTTACAAAATAAAACAAAAATAATTCAGTTATTACTATTATTAAGCGTGTTGGTCTATTATATATTTATAATATATTAAATTATTTATATATGTTTCTTCAGACCTTGGCCCGCCACTTTAACAAGGATGAAGATTCAATGATGATCGAGTGGAGACAAGTGAGGGAGGTTACAAAGAATGACAGAGAGCTACACCCCAACTTGTACAATATTGCAGCTGTTGGTCTGCTTCTTCCAACATCAACAGCAGATTGAATTAAGACAGCACAGGTCAACTCTACGTAACAGAGTTCTCAATGCACTGCTGGCAGTAACAATGCAGGGCCCACCTCCATCAGTTTGAATATGACAGGACAGTGGAAGAATGGCACATGGCCAGACCTAGAAGGTCAAGCATCTGAAAAGGAACTGCTAGCTAATATGTACAAGTCAAGACATTGAATGGGCTAACTTGTGTTGGATTTATTTGAGTGCTAAAGTTATATTTTTTAATTCTGATATGATAATTAATATATGATATATTGCAACATATCTGCAATAAAATTGTATTGAAGTAAACAATCTAAATAAAATCATACCTTGTCGTTGATTGTATGCGTTTACAGTTTGATACGATCAATATTGCAAATTCAAATCCACCAAAAGTTCCAGCAATCATCAATTATCTCTGATTGACAAACAGGTAATAAACAGTACAATTTCGACGTGTAAATGGAGAAATGTATAATAAGGGAAGTAACTACACTAAACTGACGTGTTCACAAATATGTAATACCAAACTGACGTGTTCGTATAATATGAACAGAAAATAATAGTATTAATGGCACTGTAATGAATTGGGTTTTACGGCACACCGACACAAAAAGCTTAACAGATGCCATTTATTTATATCGAGATAAAACTATGCAGCATGTGACTAGAACCTTCTCATCTGCAAACTTGCAAACTTGCAGATTTGTGCAGAGTTGCTGCACATTCTGTGGTAAAAACTGGAGACAATATTATTATTTTCAGCTACCATTCAAGTATATTTTATTATTTGTAAAAGATCATGACACGATTTACCATGTTTAGCTGCTACAGCTTTTATACTAAACACATTACGGTCCGTCTAAAACGTAAGAATTAACTTAAAACATAACATATTACCGACTTGATGATTGTGTACTGTTTGTATCAAGTCATGTAGAATCCTTTGCAGTAAAAATGGGTGTATGTAGAATGTGTACAGTTAGGGACAAAGTGTGTGATTTTTTGCTCCAAAATCCATCAGCTTTGCATTTTTCTAAAAACAACACGTTCACTGACGTGTTAAACTAGTTGTGTTTCATAGTCTTGAAGCACATGATACATGCTAACGATACAGCATATTTGAAAAGATAATTATGTATTCGTAGGAAATACTTCTTTTTTTTTTATGACTCCTTTTCCCAAAAAAAATATGATTTTTTTCCTGAGGCTATTCAAGTCACTAAAAGTAATATAGATTCCACTATTTTATCGAATAAGTCATACACTTACCTTACGATATCTCAAATGCCATGTCCGCGACTTATTATTTTTAAAGGTGAAATATCTTCTGAAAAGGAAGTCAAAACTATGCATCAAATTAAAAGATGTTCAGCGTATACTGATATCTATCTGGTCTGGCTGTCAGGTGTTTACCTATCTGGTCCAGCCGTCAGGTGTGTACCTGTCTGGTCTAGCTGCCACGCGTATACCTATCGGGCCTAGCTGTCACGTGTGTACCTATCTGGTCTAGCTGTCACGTGGGTACCTATCTGGTATAGTTGTCACGTGTGTATTCAACCAACAGATATATACATAGTGATAAGTACATAGTTATACCATTAGACAATTTACTGATACCTATCTGGTCTAGCTGGCAAGTGTGTATCTGTCTGGTATATCTGTCAGGTGTGTATTCAACCAACAGATATATAAAAAGGGATAAATACATATACGGTTAGACAGTTTGTTTTTGTGTATTTTTCATAAAATTCATATACGGTATGACCGAGGGGCTATCTGGAGCTTTCTTCACCTGGCGCATAGTGGAACAGGTTTACTCAAATAAAATGTGACTTTCGTCTCTGCAGGCTTTGCGTCCACGTAAACTTTAATAATGATACTGTGCTAATATATATTTTGTTTCAGTGTGTTTTGGAAGGCTTTATTACTCTACGGTCATGAAAAACAAAACATGTTTTGCTTAATCTTGTATTTGACAGATACAATTGATCGATACTTACTGTATGAGTTTTACCAAACAAGGAATAAGGACGAATAATCAGTCAAACAAGAGTGACACTAATTACACATAATTAGCAAAGAAAAAAAGCCATAATTAATATTGACTCCGGTATCAATTACCATATCGTACTCGTTAATGAGCCGACACTTCCGAATATTTTCTCGTATCCTGTGTGTAAGGTTTGACATAAAATCACTATATAACATTTGCAGAACAGAACAGAACAGAACAGAACAAATCTTTTATTATATACAATCTCAGGCAACATGGGTTACAACAAGAGAGAAAGGTACATTACATACATACAAATGGTACAACTAAACTGTATACAAGGATCAGTACATATGTTAAATATGAAGGGGGAAAGCATTATCAATGAAATACGTCTCATGTACGACGTTACTTGGCATTTTGTAAAAGAATTCTGACGAAGACACTTAGTTTTTTTTGGACTTTGACTGCGGGATGGGTTAAAAGCTCCTTGTATTTAATGACATTCGTGTGCTGATAGAAATAACGCGGTATGTAATGTATGCGCATTTGATCAAAATGTGGACATTTTAATAAGTAGTGGAATTCGTCACCTATGTCGGAATCGCATAGTGTACAACGTCTGAGGTTATACGCAGTGTTAGTAAATCTGCCAGTTTCAACGGGGAACCTATGGTTAGTCGTACGGAATTTAAATAAATAAATATAATTGCTTCTTGGTAATTTAAGATAGTTTTCGAATGCTAGGTCATCTTTAAAAAGGTTGTAGTTTTTCCCTTTCGACGAATTTTGTAAGTCTGATCTCCAAGATTGTGTAAACTGGTCAACTAGCGTTTGTTTAATTGAAAGGTGAATGCTACTATGTTGTAAATTATTGCGGTTTGTCCATATATCTGAATTGCCGGTTTTATTGAGAATGGATTTGATGTGTTTTAACCACTTATATTCGTAATTTTCAGTGTTATCCATTGATTTGTAGCAGAGGAAACTTAGCTTTGATTGGTTTCCAATGATAAGTTTGTTCCAGAATTTTATCATACGGGTTTGTATAGTTATAGCAATTGGATGTCTACCTAGTTCTGCATACAACATATACGAGGGAGTGCTTTTTTTGCTATTTGTAATTCTTTTCAAAAAATCTGTATGAATACGTTCTATGATGTCTAAATTTTCGAATCCCCAGACTTCGCAAGCATATGTTAAGATCGGTAATATTGTATGGTCAAATAATTTTAGTTGGAGATCTAAGGGGAGGTCTAAATTATTAATTCGTCTGTAAAGTAAAAACATTGCTTTTTTGGCTTGTTCAACAAGATGTTTTCGTGTATTAAGGAAGCTTCCAGAGCTAGAGAATATGACGCCTAGATATTTATACTTGTTTGTTAGTTCTATTTCATCTGGTCCGAGTTTAAATGAGAATCGCGCCGTATTGCGAGCACCGAATACAATAATCTTTGTTTTGCTCGTATTTATATTCAATTTCCATGTTTCGCAATATTCATATAAAAGTTGGAGGCATGATTGGAAACTAGTAGGGTTGTCAGAGAGGATAATAGTATCGTCTGCATATAACAGTAACATTATTTTTATATAAACATCGGCCTGAGTGTTAACAGAAATTCCCTCTTGATCAGCATTTAACAAATATTCTTCTAAGTCGTTTAAAAAAATAGAAAATAAAATCGGCGATACATTTTCGCCTTGACGGACGCCGCATTGACTTACAAAAAAGGCTGACGATTCATTATTACTGGACACACATGATTTAATATTTTGATACATGTTAAATATAACTTGAAACAGCTTTCCCTTAATTTCTGTATTTAATAATTTGCGCCACAGGCCTATTCGCCATATGGAATCGAACGCCTGTGCAAAATCAACAAAGCAACAGAACAATTTCTTTTTCTGTGAACGTAGCATTTCGACTAACTTATGTAAAGTAAATATATGGTCAGTAGTAGCATACTTGGCTCTAAACCCTGCCTGATTTTCAGATAAAACCCCATTTTCATGTAAGAAAGCGTTGATTCGTCCGTTAAGGACAGACGTGAATAATTTGCCAAAACAGCTGAGTATAGTGATCGGGCGGTAATTTTCAGGACTGAGTGGATCGCCTTTGTTTTTGAAAATAGGTTTGATAATGCCTTCCAGCCAACTTGTTGGGAGATAACCTGAATCGAATATGATATTGAATAATTTAGTGTATATGGGTAACATCACTTCTTGCGTATTTTTTATATATTCATTTATTATTTGGTCGTTGGCAGACGCTTTAGAATTTTTTAGATTAGAAATATTTTTTAAAATTTCATCAGGTGTAATTGGAGCGTTTAAAATTGGGTTGTCGTCCGCTATATTGAAATCCGGTATATAGTTGCCTTCATCATTATCAGGGAGTTTTGTGTTTATATTTTTGAAATAATCGAATAAATCATTTAACGGTGGCGTTTTATTGGAAGATCTCGGCTTCATTCTATTGAGGTAACGCCAATATTCTTTCGGTTGTTTGGAATTAAGGTTTCTTAGTGTATGCTGTTGGTCGTATTTGTATTTGTTTATGAAGGTATTCATTATTTTCTTGTAATATTTACTGGACAGTTTGAATGTTGCTTTGTTATTTTCATTGTTATGTTTATGGTATTGTTTACGTGCCAAGTTGTACTTAATACGTGCATTGCGACATTTATGGCCGAACCAAGGCTTATCGGATGAGTTGTTTTTAACGACACTAGTTTTTCGAATTTTTCTAAGACCAAACGTTTTTTTTGCCGTTTCATAAAATAATTGACCAATGGATTCGGTGATATTGTCTACTACATGTTGGTCTATAATAGTATCATTTGAGGACAGTAGGTTGTGGAGATGCTGTACTTTGGTTCGGTCTAGGTTGTCTGAAAATGACTGCTTTTTCCCATCATCCCATTTCGGTTTTATTGTTTTCTCATGTATAGGCAGTTCATTGCTTATGTTTCCAGAGTACATATCGGTTTTCAAGGACATAGATAAAAGTGCATGGCCGTCTGAGAAAAGCGGGTCAGTATCGATTACTTCAAAATCGTTTAACAAGTTTATGCTATTAATAGAACACAAGGTGTAGTCGATTAAGGATACATTTCGGAAAGTGCATTTTCCCACGTCTCTGTCTTTACCAAAACGTCCATTCAGAATTATTAAATTATTATTTTTACATACGTCAATTAGCATATACCCATGATTATTCGTTCTGGGGTCAGTAGATTTTCTGTTAATTGACAAGCTAAAGTTATTTAGGTTCAAAATAGCGTTATAAAAATCTAATGTGTCCTTGTCAAATTCAAAATGCTCAGCTAAAAATGGGTCCACTGAAACATAGTCTGCCAGGGTCCCTGTTCGACTGTTAGTGTCTCCCGTGAGAAATACATATTTGTTAGAATTGCACATGGCCGTAATTTCCGAATCGAGATATCCATACTCGTCGATGTTAAAGAAATTTGAACTTTCTGGTGGAATATAGACTACACCCAATATAATGTCTTCTTCGACATGGAATAGGGATTTGGACAGTTTCAACCATAGGATATATTCAGATTCGGATACTACAGGTTTAACATAATGACATAATGAAGTTTTAACGAAAACGCCGATACCGCCACTTTTCCTTTTATATTTTTGTTTTCTTGGTTTTGACAAAAATGTGTAGTTTGGGATGGCAATATCGTCGTGTTCGTTAATTTTTGTTTCTGTCACACAAAACATATCATAGTGTGAGATACAATCAATAAAGTCAGGGTACATAACTTTTCTTTTTAAACCACACACGTTAAGCGTACCTAACGAGATGGTACTTTTATCACTATTATCATTGGTAACATAACTATCATCATCATCATCATCATCATCATCATCATCATCATCATCATCATCATCATCATCATCATCATCATCACCATCATCATCAGCACCGTCATCATCATCATCATCATCATCAACAATGTCAATAATACACTCTCCATTATTGTTAACACATGCACCGTTATTTACATAACCATATATTGTGTTATTTACGTAACCATATAATGTGTCTACAGGAATGTTACTAACATTATCGTTATTTTCATTATAATACAAATTTATACTATTGTCATCTGCGTGGTTAACATTGTAATAGCTGACATTATTAGTATTGCTTATATCATCATCATCATCATCATAATCATCATCATCATCATCATCAATAATACACTCTCCACTATTGTTAACACATGCACCGTTATTTACATAACCATATATTGTTTTATTTACGTAACCAAATAATGTGTCTACAGGATTGTTACTAACATTCTCGTTATTTTCAATATAATACAAATTTATACTATTGTCATCTGCGTGGTTAACATTGTAATAGCTGACATTATTAGTATTGCTTATATCATCATCATCATCATCATCATCATCATCATCATCATCATCATCATCATCATCATTATCATCATCATCATCGACAATGTCAATAATACACTCTCCACTATTGTTAACATATGCACCGTTATTTACATAATCATATATTGTGTTATTTACGTAACCATATAATGTGTCTACAGGAATGTTACTAACATTATCGTTATTTTCATTATAATACAAATTTATACTATTGTCATCTGCGTGGGTAACATTGTAATAGCTGACATTATTAGTATGGCTTATATCATCATCATCATCATCATCATCATCATCATCATCATCATCATCGACAATGTCAATAATACACTCTCCACTATTGTTAACATATGCACCGTTATTTACATAATCATATATTGTGTTATTTACGTAACCATATAATGTGTCTACAGGAATGTTACTAACATTATCGTTATTTTCATTATAATACAAATTTATACTATTGTCATCTGCGTGGTTAACATTGTAATAGCTGACATTATTAGTATTATTGCTTATATCATCATCATCATCATCATCATCATCATCATCATCATCATGGTTGAAAAAAGCACTGTGATTTTTACAACCAGAGATAGTGGCTACATAAATGTTATTATAATTTACAGTATTGTGATAATGAAGCTCATCACTACTACCATAATTATGGTTAGCATTGTTATAACTATGACTATCATACACATTAAAAGTATCTATACAATCGTGCACAGCGGTGTCGTCATTACCGTCAGTGTCATTATCTTTTACATAGCTGTAAATTGTATCTACACATTTATTGTTTGTTTTTACATAATGTAGTTCACTGTCGTCATAATAATAGTTGTTATCAGCGTCATCATCTTTTACATTGCCATAGTCATCATCGTCATCGAGTGTTATAGCGGGTGCACTATGGTATTTCATAAATGACATTTTTGCGAAATAATGCAATGCATCGATTTGACATGAAGCGGGAGTTGGGAGTCGGTATATGTTATTTATTACACGTGTTGCATTCTCACCGGATGTGTGAGAAATGGTCTCGAAATAAGATTCTATTGGTTTTTCAACAACACTGGAAATAACACGAGAATGGTAACGTCGTTTAATCCCCCATGATTCCTATGAGGTGTCATCTGGGCCGGGACAAAGCTCCACACTCGAACTGGGGTCGTGCAGTGTGCTGGGACAGGGATGACGTGAAATGGTGCTCGGTGTGATGCCCGTGTCGTTAGGTTTTGGATCGGCATCGCACATCTCTATTTCTGAGTCGCTGTCTGATATTGCTTCCTCGCGCATTTTCTTATTTGTCAGATCAGCGTCGAGCGGTGAAGTAGCCTTTTGTTTACCCCGAGATGACGGGGTTGTGAATCCGCCAGTGTCTGTATTGAGTGAATCGAATCGATTTGACATGCTGATCACGGGATTGTCAGCATTTCTCATTGTCATGTTTGATCTCTGCGCGAAAATAGGCCGAAAGCGTACATACCGATTTTCACTATTGACAAATCCCCTTTGTTGTGAATGAGGTTGTGAGTGATTTGTACTGTTATTGTTTTGGTTTAGTCCGAGTCTATGCACGTGGTCTTGTGACTGGTTTGTGGATGACCCATTTTCACATGGAATGTACTCTCTGTTGTTTACAAACAGCCTGTCCTTTACAAGTTTTACTTTATTGGTTTTATCCTGTTTCGCTCGTCTCATTTCTGGATACAGTAGCTTCCTCTTTTCTTCAATTGCCTTAGGAAATTGTTCCCTGACCCCGAATGGCTTTCCAATTAATGTTTGTGGGGCAGCCTTGCGCACTTGTAATATATCTTTGTATCTTTCAAATTTTGCGACTATTGGGCGAGGGCGAAACTGACCATGCCTAAATGGTCCAATGCGATGCACCCTAGCGAATGGAATATCTTCCTCAATGTTCATTTCAGTTGAAAGAAAAGTTCGCAGTGTTGTTTCCGCGTCCTCGTACTCACCCGCTCTCAGTTCTGGTTCCGTGATGCCAGTAAACAGTAAATTGTCTTGCATACTACGCCACTGTAGATCGATGATGGTGTTTTCCTGGTATAATTGTTTAGAACGTAGAGCTTCGTTTTCTTCTTTTAACTGTTCAATTTTATAATCCTGGTTTGAGATTTGCGAATCGGTGTTTGCTTTTCCTGTCATAATGTCGTCATAGATATCACTGAAGGACTGTATACTATGTTCATAATCCTGCATCTTAGTGTTGACTGATTTGATGTCTTTTTCAATGTTATAAACGGAGATTTGCATGGTTGACACGTTTTGTTTGAGGCCAGTAAACTCTGTGATTTGCCGTTCCATGTTTATTATTCTATCATTTTGATTAATAAGTGTGGCGTCCATGTTAGTTAACTTTGTATTTTGGCATTCAAGCTGGTTACCAATTTGTTGTAATTGTCCTTCGATGCTTTTGAACATGTGTTGAACCCAAGGAGGACAACCCGCTGGATCCGTTCTTGTGTCGTGTTTGTTTACATAATCTGGCGGTTGTATGTTAGCTGATCGTTGCGTAATATAACTTGCATATGTCGGTAGTGGTTGACTGGTAAAACCTGTTGTGGGACTAGGTATATATTGCTGTTGAGCGTGACCCATTGATGCATTTCGAACATTCGATGAAAATACAGATTCCATTGGTTGTGTGTTATTCATATTATAGTTTGATGCATTTATCATAATATTTTCTCTCTGCTCTCCGGTAGTGTTTAGAAGGCGGCTGGCTGGTTGTAGTCTGGAAATTGCAGAGTCTGACTTGCTGAACAAGGCAAATTAGTGGGTGGGGTTGACATACCTTTTCGCTGTGTCGTTTTCCCTGTTTTATCCGTTTTATTTCCCTTCGGCATTGCTTATTTTGTATATAGTGTTATTTAAGACAATGTTCATCACTGAAAAATATCCGTAGTGAGCGATTTTAGAGAGATTTTAGAGAGATTTATCGTTTTTTCCACAATGCATTGTCCGGTTCGAAAAAACACGTCCTACCGCCATATTTGTGTCACGTGCTATACCTATGCAGTTGTGCTGTTTACATTCATTTTCATTGAATGCGTACGAAGGGTTTCAAGAAAGTAAGTTGTCTTCGTAATTACATTATCACATCATATTGCCTATGTTTTTTAATTTGTAGCATGCTTGATGATTGAATTGCTTAACGTTTTTTATTGCACTGGTTAAATGGTAAACTAAATAAGCATTTGTTTTATCATGCGTAAGTAGTTAAGCGTGTCTTATACCCGGTCTATAGTTAAACGTGTCTTATACCCGGCCTATAGTTAAACCTGTTTTATACCCAGCTTGTAGTTAAACGTGTCTTATACCCGGCCTATAGTTAAACGTGTCTTATACTCGGCCTATAGTTAAACGTGTCTTATACCCGGCCTATAGTTAAATGTGTCTTATACCCGGCCTATAGTTAGCCATATTTTTTTAGAATGTTAATATAAGCCCCCACCCGTTTTTAGCTCTTATGGCCAAGAGACAGCAGAGCTTTTTGGATGGCGAGTTGTCCGTCGTCCGTCGTTAACTTTTGTCGCGTTAAGACGATAGAGCCTTCATTTTTCATCCGATCTTTTCCAAACTAAAACAGATTATTTATATCAATGAAAGCTCGGAAAAATCAGTCATATAGGACCAGTAACAGCGGGGTTATGGCCCTTGATTTAGTTAAAAATGCTATATTTTGTTTTAAGGACTCTTCTGCGACAAGGACTATCACAACCTGACTTCTATGGTGATGTGATTTCGTAAGATTCTTGGTCATGATCACTTTCATACTATATTTGTTAAACAGTTTATCAAAAGAGGTTATGACCCTATCATTTTGCAACGTACTGCTTGCTTGGTGGTGGACCTTTTTACAGTTCGCCACTATGCTTTTCTCTTTTATTGTACGATGACCGGACAGGCTGTGAACCCTATGATGACGCCTACCTAAATCCCATTGGGACGGTGGCAATTGATGTTTGTCTATGATCTTTCCTGTCGTGCCCTTAATGGTTTATTATCTTGTTGCTCTGGCTTCTGCCAAGTCATTGAGTACCTTCATTGTGGCTTTCTAGGCTTTTGTTTTTTTGTATTATATTTACACGAGCATCTAGGTGTTTTACTTATATTGCCTTTTAACGGTGCCTTGTTTGTTAGAGAATATTTCATGGCGGGGATTTTTTTCTTTACACTGTCCCATTTAATTGGGATGACAGTAGGGTAAGTGTGAGGTTTGGTGCACCCTAGAACCGGTTTAAAACCCCAGTGGCCTTTGTTGCCACTGACCGTTCCAAGGCGGTAGCCCTATTGTTTGTGATGTCGTTTGCATTTTTTATTACTTTTGCCTTCTCGTTTGTCTGTTTGCGTGTTTTTTTTTGTGTTTTGTGGTTGACTGTCGTCATTGAATGCTACTTTCCCCTTCCGATTTTTATATCTTTCTTTTTTTTACTAAACGTTACCAGATTGCTAATGTTGATGAAAGCTTGGAAAAGTTCGAAAACCAGCCAGATCGGACCAGTAACAGCGGAGTTGTGGCCATTGATTTAGTTAAAAATGCTATATATTGCCTCGTTAATACGATAGGACCTTCATATTTCATCTGATCTTTACCAAACCAGATTTTTTAGTTATGGCCTTGGATTTAGTTTAGAATGCTGTATTTTTCCCAAAACTAAAAAAAACGTAAATTGCAGTCACTCGCTTCATTGATGTTATAAGAGCCATGTTAGCCAGTAGAGCGTCCACAGGCCCGGCCCTCTTGGGCCTCTTGTTATGAAATTTATTTCATAAAAGAGAGTTGGACAAATTGAAAAATACCCATGCGAGACTAGACACAGCAGATTATTGCCCATGATTACTTAAAATACCAGTAATAGCGTGGTTATTGCCCTTGATTAGTTAAAATGCTATATTTTGCCTCGTTAAGACGATAGGGCCTTCATTTGTCATTCGATCTTTACCAAACTTTACCAGAATGTTCATGTCAATGAAAGCTCGGACATGTTTGAAAACCAGCCAGATCGAACCAGTTACAGCGGAGTTATGGCCCTTGCTTTAGTTAAAAATGCTACATTTTGCCTCGTTAAGACGATATGGCCTTCATTTTTCATCCGATCTTTACCAAACTTTACCAGATTGTTAATGTCAATAAAAGCTCGAACAAGTTCGAAAACCAGCCAGATCGGACACATTACAGCGGAGTTATGGCCCTTGATTTTATTAAAATGCTATATTTTGCCTTGTTAAGGCGATAGGGCCTTCATTTTTCATCTGATCTTTACCAAGCTTTACCAGATTTATCTTTTTTACTTTTATCATTTTTGTTCTTTTTGTTTAATTTTTTTTTCTTTTCTTTTTTTTTTATTTTATTTTATTTTTTTTTATTTAAAAAAACCAGCGAAATCGGACCAGTAATGGCAGACTTACGGCTCTTGATTTAGTTAGAAATGCTATATTTTGCCTCTTTAAGACGATAGTCACTCGCTTCATAAGAGCCATATTAGCCAGTAGAGCGTCCACAGGCCCTCTTGGCCTCTTGCTTTTAAGCGCGTTTATAAGGAAAGGTTCTTTTCAGGTTTTTTTCTAGAATAATTTAAAATTGAAAAAAAATTGTTCAGTTCATGAAAAAATCTGTCATAACTATCAATAGATTGTTCGCGGGGGTCTGGTTGTTCTGGTCTAAAATATGACCACCATAGATTTTAGATGTAATCTAGCTGGAAATGCTGGAATTAGCTGGTTATCCTAGGATATTTTATTATGCAAAATAACTTTAAGTGGTCAGTCAGCTTAAAACAGCGTTATTGCCATGTTTACCTTTAATTACAAATATATTTTTCAATACATAACTATATTTGAATAGGGAACGTTTTGACAAATTCGGTCGGACCCTAAAACGGGGCCGGTCTCCAGAGCCTTTTTACCAGTTTTGGGGAAGGGGCCATTTGCCCTAAATAGGAGAAAAAATCCATGAATGGGGAATGACAGTTCCAGAGGTAAGTTTAAAAGATGGGGGAAACTGCATGATTTTAAAAAGAAATTTGGTTGGGGAAGGGGCCTTTTACAGGCCGCTGCAAAGAAGGCCCTGGTCGGGAAGCCGGAACCACACACACATACTTTTTATTTGGCCTTAATATATAGCTTATTGAATTGAAGATTGCCATACAATACATTTAGGAAGGTGTGATATATGTGTATTTTATTTAGTTTAATAAAACAATAGAACATACCATACCCAAAACAGTTTACTTGTCGTGCATGTAAATATATAAATAAAGAGTACAAAACTTGTTCATGGTTTCTCTTGAATATATTTGCGAAAGTATCAAAATGGGTTACACACTTTTATTGAAAACTATTAGAGAAAATGCATAACGTATTGCCTACCTGCCCTTCTAATATATACGCGTGTAATAAGTGAGTAGCTCGGCCAACTAATATATACACGTGTAATAAGTGAGTAGCTTTGCCAACATTTGACGTCCTATTCCTCAGCAACGCATTCTTCGTCTCAATACTGTTTTAATTTTACAAAGGAACTGCATTTTACAAACATACTGTGCATGCATCTCGTACAGAGTAACAACAGTAATATTCAGTATACATGCACCTCATACAGAGTAAACAACAGTAATATTCAGTATACATGCACATCATACAGAGTAAAACAACATTAATATTCGGTATACATGCACCTCATACATAGTAAAACAACATTAATATTCAGTGTACATGCACCTCATACATAGTAAAACAACAGTAATATTCAGTGTACATGCACCTCATACATAGTAAAACAACATTAATATTCAGTGTACATGCACCTCATACAGAGTAAAACAACAGTAATATTCAGCACATGTCGGTCGTTACACGAGTCCCATCGGAACCTTACGGGATAAGTATACGAGTCCCTTCGGAACCTTACGGGATAAGTATACGAGTCCCTTAGTAACCTTACGGGATAAGTATACGAGTCTCTTCTGAACCTTACGGGATAAGTATACGAGTCCCTTCGGAACCTTACGGGATAATTATACGAGTCCGAGTCCCTTCTGAATCTTACGGGATAAGTATACGAGTCCCCTTAGTAACCTTACGGGATAAGTATACGAGTCCCTTCTGAACCTTACGGGATAAGTATACGAGTCCCTTCGGAACCTTACGGTATAAGTATACGAGTCCCTTAGTAACCTTACGGGATCAGTATACGAGTCCCTTCTGAACCTTATGGGATAAGTATACGAGTCCCTTCGGAACCTTACGGGATAATTATACGAGTCCCTTCGGAACCTTACGGGATAAGTACACGAGTCCCATCGGAACCTTACGGGATAAGTATACGAGTCCCTTCGGAACTTTACGGGATAGTATACGAGTCCCTTAGTAACCTTACGGGATCAGTATACGAGTCCCTTCTGAACCTTACGGGATAAGTATACGAGTCCCTTCGGAACCTTACGGGATATGTATACGAGTCCCTTCGGAACCTTACGGGATAAGTATACGAGTCCCTTCGGAACCTTACGGGATAAGTACACGAGTCTCTTCGGAACCTGACGTGATAAGTATATGAGTCTCTTCGGAACCTTACGGGATAAGTACACAAGTCCTTTGTAACCTTAAGTCATATACTTATCCTGTAAGATTTCGAAGACTTGGCCTATCTGTACTGTTTTCGTCAATTACCATTATAGTCCGAGTTTACCATTCTTACGGATGGCGGGAGGTGTACAGTACTGGTCCTACCCAGGAAAAGTGGGTGGTCTGCCTCGACCACAAAAAAACGACCGTCATTCCGAGGGCTCAGCGCAAAACTATTCTAACTATATATGAATAAAGAAGGAGATAGAATAGTTTTGCGCTGAGCCCTCGATATATAACCTTACATGGGTTGAAAATGACGTAAAACACTATACAAACAAACAAACAAAACAGAGTTTATCAATTACGGAAACCCCTGACGAGGCAGTTTCGATTTAAATCGGAATTATTCCTTGCTGATACTAATTTTAGAGCCCGTGACATTGAGAATAGGGATTAAAGCCCCAGACGCACAGACACACGAACAGACTTGTGTTCGTCGTAGATCATCTTCACTTGGTTTAAACAGTATTTATTCAAGAAATGTAATGAACAATGTTTCAATGGTACATGAACAGGATTTGAAAACAAGCTTTCGATGAAAACTTATGTAAATTCATCTCCTTAATATTCGTATTAGTGCATAAGATACGGCTGACATTTTATGTGTTATAAATATTAGCATATGATGTAAAATAGCATTTGATGGAATTTAACAATTAGAAATAGTGATTATAAAACAGATAGTACACGACAGACCAGGTCCTGTCATATTATTATGTTGTCCATTATTGTGTAGCTGATTAGTAAATCGTTTGGACCTGACCGATCGATAAGTAACATGAAAAAAAGAAAACAAGCAAAATGTACAAAAAGAATAATTTCACCAGTCACATCAGTCCCCCCAGGAATAGGCTCGACACGTTGCTATCTAGTTTGTAAATCGTTTCGTTGCTAATATGTACGACTGGACTTTTTTGAAAACGTGGGCATTATAATGGTCCGAAAGGTTATTTGACCCAAACAGTAAATTCTGTTGAGATAAAACACAAGGTAAGTGTGTAAAGAAAGTTCGTCTTTGATCAATATATCTCGGACAAATTAGTAAATAGTGATATGCTGTTTCTATTAGACCGCAGGTGCAGTTTGGATTGTCTATAAGGGAACGCTTGTGTAAATGTTGACCAAGGGAACTACATTCAAGTCTAAGTCTAGCATGTAATACTTGTCCTTGGCGGTCTCCAATATAATAGTATGTTGGGGGTTTGGATAAGTTAGAGTTTAGGGATGACTTGAACATTTGTAAGGTGGCGCTGTTCCTTATGTCCTCGTGTAGAGTGTTCCAGTTGCGAATAACTGATGGGAGAAAAGAATCCCGGTATAAACTAGTCCTCGCAGGTACAACTGAAATGTCATTATTATTTCTTAGGTTATAACCAGTTCGATCGTGCACCTCAGGCGGAATCAGTTCACTTAGGTAATTCGGAGTAAGGCTGTTACGCATTTTGTAAAATAATATGAGTTTTTGTTTTTTACGTCTATCAGCGAGAGTTTCCCATTTCGTTTCCTCATTCAGTTTAGCTATACTGCATAATTTGGTTGCACCAGTCACTATCCGTGCTGCCTCGACTTGTATTGCTTCAACAGATTTATTTTGCTCTAGGGTACAGTTATCCCAAATAACATTACCGTACTCTAATAATGGACGTATAAATGAAATGTAAATGCGTTCTAAAGATCTTCTGTCAAGAGAGAATTTCAAGCTTCTAAGTATACCTATTCGTTGCCAAGCACGAGTAACACTATTATCGATTTGAGAACGCCACTTGCCATCGTTATCGAAAGTTCATCCCAGATGCTTGTGGTTATCGACTTCTTGTATAATAATACTGTTCATAATTAGGTCTGGGTGTAAAGGTTTGTTAAGTTTTCGTGTAATTGTAAGGGTTTCAGTTTTATTAGGATTAAAATCAACTACCCATTGTTTTGACCATAAGTCTAATTTAGTTAAGTCAGAGTTTAGAATACTGGCTGAGGTTAGTGGGTCGTCAACGATTATGTATAAACTAGTGTCGTCAGCAAATAACCTAATGTTGCTGTCAATGTCGGATACAATATCATTAATATAGATTAAGAACAATATCGGGCCTAAGATAGAACCTTGCGGGACACCAGCTTTAATGTGTGACCAGGTAGAGTTAGTGTTGTTTATGACAACGCGTTGTTTTCTGTTTGAAAGATAGGAACAAAACCATTTTAGGAGATTACCCCTAATACCTATTGATTTTAATTTGTGCATAAGACCTGTATGCCATACGCGATCGAATGCACTGGATATGTCGCAAAATACTACACGAATTTCTTTACCATCATCAAGGGCATGGCAGAAGGCGTCGTAGATAAACGTTAGCTGATTAATTGTTGAGTCGCCTGGTATGAAGCCGGATTGAAATTTTGTGAGGATACTATTCCTGATAAGATAATTAAGTAAAACTTTCAATATGCAACGCCCCATTATTTTACTTATACAACTAAGTAGGGAAATCGGTCTGTAGTTCTTTGGATTGGAAGGGTCTAACTTTTTGAAAACTGGGATGACATTTGCAAGTTTCCAAAGCTGAGGGTAATGCGAATGTTGTATGAGACGGGTAAAATAAACGGAAAAGGGTAGTGACAGTGCTCTTGCTCCTTCTAGGAGGAGACGTGGACTAATAAAGTCTGGGCCTGAGGCTTTACTTGGATCAATTTGTATTAAGACATCAAGTACGTCCTGATGAGTAAAGGTTATGTCAGATAGCGGCTCGTAGTTGGGGATATTTGCGTCAGGTATTTGTTTGTTGTTGTCGTTGACTGAAGATTGTTCGGAAAAGTAAGAATTAAGAAGCCGTGCCTTTTCCGAATCAGTTGATGCTTCTTCGCCTAGATGTAGTAGTGTTGGTATATTTGAATTAGGTTTTGTTCTTTTTAGTATTTGCTTTGCTAGTTTGAACCAGTTTTTTGCGTTTGTAGAATTGCTATTTATTTGTTGAATTAATTTGTTATGATATTCAGTTTTGGCTTTTTTTATTGCCTTTACTACGTCGTTCCTTATTTTTCTAAATTCGGTCCAGTGTTGGTCGGTGTTGAATTTCTTAGCTTTTTTGTGTATCCTTTTCCTTTGACGAATCAGTTTCCTAATAGTATTGTGAAGCCATGGGACATCGCTTGGACGGATAGTTACGTACTTGTTTGGTATAGTGGCCGAGGCAGCGTCAATAATGACATTATTTATAGAGTTTGCAATCTTATCGATATCGGGGTCGTTAAGAATCCTGGTCCAGTCAGTATTATTAAGGAGGCGTCGGAATTCATTATAATTGCCTTGGTCGTACTTCCACACATGGCGCTTGAATGAATGTGAAACGGGCTTTATGAAATTTAAAACAACAACAACGGGGCAATGATATCGTATTAAGTCGGGGAAAAAGGATTCGTTAACAAAACAAGTTAATATATTATTACGGTTTCTAATGATAATTAAGTCGATTAGAGAGGACGAAGTCTCTGTAAAATGAGTCGGCTCGGAGACAAGCTGGTGCAACCCGTATGAATTGATAATGTTGTTGGCTCTATTATTATATAAATTAAGATAGTTACAGTTAAAATCACCTGTTATGACTAAATCTAATATTGAGGTGTTAAATGCTCTGTCAAAACTCTCGTCGATAAGATCCCAGTAGTGCGCGTTCGAGTCAGGTGGTCGGTAAACCCCCCCTACTAATACTTTCCTTTTATGAATATTTAATTCTACCCAAAGTGCTTCAAGTCCAGGGAGAGATAAGTCGTTACGCTGGATGCCATATAAACTATCACGAATATAAATAGCTACACCTCCGCCGACGCGATTTACTCTGTCGGCTCTAAACGGTTTTCTGTAGTTCGGGATTAATAAATCGTCGTCGGAGATTGAGTTTGAGAGCCAGGTTTCAGTAAAAACAATAATATCGTATGGTTGCATTTCGATTTCAAGTAAGTCGAGCTTTGGCTTGAGACTTTGTATGTTTAAGTGGACAATACTAAGACCACAGTCGAGAAAGCTTGACACCGAGGTGCTACTGGCAGAGGATATATCTGCTTGTACAGGACCTGGATTTAGATGAACATCGCCAGAAAGTATTATAAGTGTAAACAGCCACTGGTTAATTGTTAGGATAATGATGCACAGTGCCACTCGAATGGTAAAAGAGATATTATTGGTGAATTTCTCAGACACGGGAAGTTTAATTATTTGGCGAGCGATGTTTGAACTCAGCGAGTTGTTCTGTGCAAGTGCCAAAGCGACACTGTAACTAACTACGTTATTGTAGGTGGCGCATAGAAATATTATGCTTACTATGTATAATCGTCTGTGGTAATTGACATATCTGAGTTTAATTGCTATGGAACTGTTATTGATTATATTGCAACGATCATGTAAAGGCACTCTCATGCGACAATCAAGGGCTGGACTTTTGAAAAAATGTGTTTATGTCATAAAAGTAGAGCGCGGGAGAAGCAGCCAGCGGCGGTCGCGAGATGAGTACACACAACGTCTTACAGCAGGCATCAAGCGGGAACCCGGGGAACCGATGGGACACGTGGACTTGGTGATTAGTCATGAAACAAGAGTAAAATGATGATGTTGAAAGAAAAGAAAAAAAAATTTAGAAGAAAAAGAAATAATTTAGAAATAATCAAATCAATTTGATTTTTAAGAAAGGTATGGAAAGGAGCTACAGGGCTCCATCGCAAATGGTATAACTATGATGTGGTATTGCAGTGTGATTCAAACGTAGAGTGCTACACTTAATAAGTGAATTCAAACATAATAGTAATCTAGTAAACAATTGTTTTATCATGAAGATTGCAAAAGCTAATAAATGTATTAAACATAATTTTGTTTGTATTCAAACATAATAGTAAACTAGTGAAAAAATGTTTTATCATGAAGATTATAAAAGCACTTGAATAAACAAAGAGGACATATATAATACGGTAAACATGTATACCGTATACACATGTATACGGTATAAAAATGGATTCACACAATATATACAAGTTATTTATACAATATGCAATGCGAACATAAGAAAACAGCAACAGCATTCCAACAATAGCTAATGTGAAGTTATGTTGTGATAGTTAGTATGTAATGCTTGGCCCAGTTTGTGGAGCTATTATTTGCAGAGATTATGCCGTATGGTAAGTGATCAAAAGGTGTTGTGACGACCAGCTTTCTTATTAAGTGTACTACGGTAATGCGATGGTCAGTCGACACATGACCGACATCTTCACTTATCCACTACAGTTACATTACTTTCGATTTATACCGTCACGGACAATTGAAATAATTGTCATATTGCTCCGAGGTGGATGTGAAGTTAGTCCTTATTTAATAAGAACTCTCGGAAGGACATCACGCTCAACTATTCTAATTCTATTTCAACAATGTCCCTGCCACAGACTTAACTCCTGGTGTTCAACCTGACCAAATCTCCGTATTAATACAAGCAGTTGTATTCGTGGATACGCGTGAATAATGTCAGTTTAGAGTATGAGCCAGTGATGAAGACGTATATAATATGCTGGTGCATAAGATGCCGGTATTCATGCGGATATGCAGATTAAGGGTCCGTTACCGAGATTGTTTGTTTTTATTGTTCGAGAAGGACCTGTCAGAGCCTTGGGCATGCTTGGTTTTCATATTGTTTCCATGAGCTACTAGTTGTTGAAATTTGTTCTCACAACTGAATTGAACTGAATTTTGTTGAACTGCTCTTACATCAACACACTGTATGTTATTTAGGGCTGCCGCAGAGGGTGGGTGAAGGATACATAGAAATCCGGTAACATGCCCTACTCTTCCTAACGAATAGATTCCTTTGGTTCTGTAACGTGGGCGGATGATAGACCCGTTACAAAGGACTGCCCGGTTTACGTTCCCATTCGGGGACGAGGCCATGGGTAAGCGCCCCAAGAAAAAAGAGGTGCTATATTGTTAACAAAGCTAGGCCAATTGTTATTCTTGGTTGTCGACTCACTTTATTAGCCCGATTTACATACATTAATTCGCTTGTTGTGTCGTACTATTTCACGTTGGCAACTAGTCACACGCATGCAGCTGTTAATGCAACTAAATATGATGTAAATTGTTTTCTTCTTTTAGGCGGTTATAAAACAGAAGAAAACATATCAACTGTTTGCTGTACAAGAAAAAGCGTCACTGATTCGAGGAAACCAATAAGCTTTCCATGAAGATGAAAACATGCATTTTTAAGTACGGTCGATTACACCGCCATATCTTGTGGTGAATTTAATTCTTAGGTCAACACAACACTACACGCATACTATATGCTTTTATATGTGGGAATTCCACTGACATTACGACAGTAAAACAAACATCGACTCTGGTGTGTTACATTGTTATACGGCTATCACTACAGTTACAGAAGAGAAAGTAAACGGGCAACTGCTTCGTATATCTTGTATCGCATTGTTATACTTGTACGTAGTTGACTACTGCAATAAAGCATGAAGTCGTCGATACGCCCATAATATGAAAAGGGGTGTAATAAATCGGACAATATGAAATTGTATGGTGTTACGCCATGTTTAGCACATTTTAGGCTATATATATATGACGGTCGATTTGTTTCGTGGTGGATGCAGACAATGTAAAGACAGTCCTGCTCAGAGTACTGTCAACAGTACATAAGTTGATACCGTTTGTGTAAGTAAAGCCAAAATTGTGCACACTCACGAGAAGCCTTTCAATTGTAAAGAGAGCAACATGGCATGCAAGAAGCCAATTACGTGCCCATTATGTAACACGACCTTATCTCGACGAGACAAGCTCAATATTCACATGCGTATACACACTGGCGAGAAGCCACATACATGTAAAGTATGCGATAAATCATTCACACATCTAGAAAATCTCAACCGTCACATGTTAATACACACTGGCGAAAAGCCGTTTACATGTGAGGTATGTAACACGTCACTCACAGAACGAGGAACTCTCAAAAGTCACCAGTTAATACACACTGGTGAGAAGCCGTTTACCTGTGCAGTATGTAACAAGTCATTCACACAACAAGGAACTCTCAAAGGTCACCAGTTAATACACACTGGCGAGAAGCCATATACATGTGTAGTATGTAAAAAGAAATTCTCACGACGAGGAACTCTGAATAAACACATGGTAATACACACTGGCGAGAAGCCGCATACATGTAGCATATGTCACAAGTCATTCACACAACGAGAAACTCTCACTACTCATATGGTAATCCACACTGGTGAGAAGCCGTATTCATGTACAGTATGTGACAATTCATTCACACAACTAGGAAGTCTCAAAAGTCACATGCTAACACACTCTGGAGAGAAGCCGTATACGTGTACCGTATGTGACAAGGTATTTAGACAACAAAAACATCTCAGTAGACACATTCGTATACACACTGGTGAGAAGCCACATACATGTAGCATATGTCACAAATCATTCACACAACGAGAAACTCTCACTACTCATATGGTAATCCACACTGGTGAGAAGCCGTATTCATGTATAGTATGTAACAAGAAATTCCCACGACGAGGAACTCTGAATAAACACATGGTAATACACACTGGTGAGAAGCCGTATTCATGTACAGTATGTGACAAGTCATTCACACAACTAGGAAGTCTCAAAAGTCACATGCGAACACACTCTGGAGAGAAACCGTATACGTGTACCGTATGTGACAAGGTATTTAGACAACAAGAACATCTCAGCAGACACATGCGTATACACACTGGTGAGAAGCCACATACATGTAGCATATGTCACAAGTCATTCATACAACGAGAAACTCTCACTACTCATATGATAATCCACACTGGTGAGAAGCCGTTTTCATGTGCAGTATGTGACAAGTCATTCAGTCAACGAGGAACTCTTAGACGGCACATGGTAATACACACGGGTGAAACGTTATTCACGTGAAATTATGTAACAATGAATTTTCGCTCTAAAGAAGTATCACACATGTAAGAAGTTAAGAACACACTAGTCAGAAGTCAATCTCAATATACATATGATTTTACATACATTGTACAGGCGATACAAGATATACGAAGCAGTTGTGTAAAAAAGTATTTGCAATCACATCACATTTCTACCTGCATGTTCACAACAGCGAGAAGCCTTTCAAGTGTAGGAATTAGTGACATGTCATTTATGCAGTCTCAAAAACAGATGTGCACATAGACTGTTAACGTGTAAGTAATGTGAACCATCTTTCAGATGATCTGGGACACTGCACACGCTGATCCACTGGGTAGACGGTGTTGAAGTGCTCAGTGTGGCATGGCAGTCACATATCGTAATAATCTTAATCTGTAATAAGCTGTTTCTGTCATTGTCATACCGATGAGAACAACTGTTAATAGGAACACATGCGTATACGTACTGCATATAAAGGAAAACGTGCATATACATACTGCAGAGAAATGAACACATGCATATATATACTGCAGAAAACGGAACACGTGCGTATACATACAGTAGAGAAAGGAACACATGCCTATATATACTGCAGAGAAATGAACACATGCATATATATACTGCAGAAAACGGAACACGTGCGTATACATACAGTAGAGAAAGGAACACATGCCTATATATACTGCAGATAAATGAACACATGCATATATATACTGCAGAAAACGGAACACGTGCGTATACATACAGTAGAGAAAGGAACACATGCTTATACACACTGCAGAGAAATCTACGCATGCGTATAAATACTGCAGAGAAAGGAACATTTACGTATACATACTGCAGAGAAGCCGGTAATGATATAGAATGTGTCGTTTATTTTTCAGGTAAAAAAGGCTTACACATGCAAATGGTTATCTGTACTGGAGAGTTGATGTAAATGGCAAGATTATTGCAGGATTTGTACCGTGTATATGTAGTACAGTGACATTTCTCACCAATAGCTGTACATATATTGATGAGAAACTGTGTATGTGTGGTACTGTGCCATTTATCACACATGGTTGTACATATATTGATGAGAGACTATGTTTGTGTAGTACTGTGACATATCTCATACATGGCTATACATATATTGGTAAGAGACCGTGTATGTGTTATCTTGTGACATATCTCAAACATGGTTGTATATATATTATACTATATATTGGTGAGAGACCGTGTATGTGTAGTACTGTGACATATCTCACAAATAGCTGTACATATATTGATGAGAAACTGTGTATGTGTGGTACTGTGCCATTTATCACACATGGTTGTACATATATTGAAGAGAGACTAAGTTTGTGTAGTACTGTGACATATCTCATACATAGCTGTACATATATTGGTGAGAGACCGTGTATGTGTAATCTTGTGACATATCTCAAACATGGTTGTACATATATTATACTATATATTGGTGAGAGACCGTGTATGTGTAGTACTGTGACATATCTCACAAATAGCTGTACATATATTGATGAGAAACTGTGTATGTGTGGTACTGTGCCATTTATCACACATGGTTGTACATATATTGATGAGAGACTATGTTTGTGTAGTACTGGGACATATCTCATACATGGTTGTACATATATTAGTGAGAGACCGTGTATGTGTAATATTGTGACATATCTCACACATGGTTGTACATGTATCAATGAGAGTCCATTCATTGTGTAATACTGTGACATATCTCACACATGGTTGTACATGTATCAATGAGAGTCCATTCATTGTGTAATACCGTGACATATCTCACACATGGTTGTACATGTATCAATGAGAGACCATTCATTGTGTAATACTGTGAAATATCTCACACATGGTTGTACATGTATCAATGAGAGTCCATTCATTGTGTAATACTGTGACATATCTCACACGTGGTTGTACATGTATCAATGAGAGTCCATTCATTGTGTAATACTGTGACATATCTCACACATGGTTGTACATGTATCAATGAGAGACCATTCACTGTGTAATACTGTGACATATCTCACACATGGCTAATAAGGCCTGTATTTGTAGACACTAATCTTTGAGAACTCTCGTTATATTTTAACATAATTCATAAGCTTTAAATGTTAACAGTTGTGATTCGAGAAGAAATCCAGCACCAAATATGTTTATCAAAAAAAACATAGTTATGACACTGGCTAGCATTTATGAATACTGGTACTCTCCATTTGGAATCTGTCAAAATAGTATATTTTTCTGCGAAACATGGTGTTGAATTAAGTTTCTGTATTAAATAAATACCTAACAATGTAATACCTTATTTGAAATATCATAACTGAAAATGAATTTTGCATGCTATATTAAGCAAAGTGTATTTAAGATTTAGTACTGCCATTGACTTCTGTATTTGAAAATAGTTTGTAATATTGTATATTCATGGACCAATGGCCTCTTGTATTATTGGATTAAATATATGTATCAAAACATATGGCTTTTTTGTATGTTATTATTATAGTAAAAAAAGCTTGTAATATTATTGTCCTCAATGTTTAAAACTAGAAGATGAACCACTTGGTTACTTAATGTTCATTATAAAATGAGATAAACAAACATTTATAAAGACACATTATTGGAACAGACGTAGTTTTTACATATTTGAACATAGGGAAAATCAAAGAAATATATATAAAAAAGCTGAGTGTCTTTCCTTTCAACGCATTTGAGATAAGAGCTAAATGCAATATAAATAGTAATAACGCTTACATACATTTTACAAGATTTATTTCTTGAACTGTTATATTCTGTATGTTTTACAAATGTTTATTTGTAGCATGGTCGGTGACATTTCCTTTGATGAATGCAGAGCATTAAATCGTTTAATTTAGGGTAACTAAAGGGGGCGCGGCTACATCATACTACAACTACCGGATATTGGAATTTAGAGTACGATCACTATGACATCACAGTGTTACTAAGTACACCATGCTACAAAAAAGATAGAGTCTGACTCAGCTCGTTGGTTATTTAAACACCCCGATGGGCTACGCCCATCTCACTGTTTAAATAAGCCAACTCGCTGAGACCAGACTCTATCTATTACATGTTGTTGCTTTTGAAATAGTACTTCTGTATTTAGTAAATATTGCGTTTACCTGCTGTCAGTCGTATAAATGTTTGTATTCTCATGGGGCTCATGGTATTTTAGATTTTTGCTGAATAAACTACAATAGCATATGTCAATACTGCGTGAATATTGTACAGTATACCTTGAAACAATAAGATTATTACTATAGTAACTTGTTCTGGATGTTTGTTTAACATGTATGGGTCCGTCCAGAACAAGTTACTATAGTAATGATCCTTTTATTATATACCTCTTTACATATCATTAACATAGAATACATGTATACAAATGTGTTCATTACACATGGGTAAACAATTCGAAATCTGGTGAATTTACCAACTGACATGATGTTAAATTAATTAACCCTCAATGTTTACAAATGCACAAACAAACATTCCGGTAGTACACATTTCATGTTATAACATCCATTGTTCTTAATGGATTACTAGCTGGTCAATCCCCAACGTTCCAATCTGACATTTGTGTATTTGAAGTTCAAGTTGTAAAATCTATTTTTAGTAGTATACTGATACTGAATCAGAAAACTTCTAGAGGTGATTCAGGGTATTCCATTGTAGGACAATGAAGGTACTCGGTATATAATTATTGATAGGTATATAATAAAGTGTTTTATTATACCTCGCATCAAACGCCTATGGTAAATCCCCATAGATAACCATGCGTAATTTCTTACTATATGACGCGAGTGTGATATTGCTGGGTGTTAGTAAATCGCAGGGTGATCGTTACAGTTATCTCAAGTGCAGGGTGATCGGTACAGTTATCTCATGTGCAGGGTGATCGGTACAGTTATCTCATGTGCCGGGTGATCGGTACAGTTAGCTCATGTGCAGGGTGATCGGTACAGTTATCTCATGTGCAGGGTGATCGGTACAGTTATCTCATGTGCACCTTTGGTGCGCGTTGACATGCGTACTGTTCTCACTATGGTGACATGACTAATTTGATCTGATCGTAACTCATCGTAACTTTAAAGGTATTTTATCGAGTTCTATATACTACCACTCATGTTCTTAGTTTCCAATGATATAACTTCCATAACAACCTTTATAAAAAAGTTGTTTGGAAAAAGTATCCGACACAGGGGTGCTTGACTTCGCCTCGGGCGATAAGCCTATCCTTATGGTCAACATTCTTATTGTCACCCTCTCATAAATGTGATGTGTATACATTATCTTCAAGTCTACACGATGTTACAAAATCAAACTTCGGCGAAATCGCTTAAATCAAAAATATATGGTATTGAGTGTTGCTGGTCTGTATGTTTGAATTGGAATGAAATGTCAGTGTACGCCCTGTCAACACGTCATAATATGTTATATTGGGACAGCAACGGAAATGAGATGGAGGTGAAGGATGGAGAATCCATTCAGACATATCTCTGCCATTGTGTGAACCCACGCGGTGCTGATATTTGTAGATTTAACGTGTATGACCTCATCCACTGAGATATGAAGGCCATATATGTTTTAACTATCATTAGGTCGACTATTGGAAGAATAAGAAGAGAGCATATGTGATCACCTTGCAGGGTAACGTGTTTAAATAATCTTTGTTGTTTAATTCACTTTTCAATTACACAACATCATTTGATATCAATCCCAAGAGTCTCCGTGGCCGAGAGGTTAACGACGTTGCGTTGTAAACTGTCATGCCTCTCACCGCAGCGGGTTCGAATCCCACTGAGAGCTCGACATGTAAGTGAGGAAGTGTCGATTCTTAAATATGGTGGAAGGTGTGCAGTACTGGTTCTACCCAGGAAAAGTGGGTGGTCTGTGCCCAGCATAATACAATCGACTCATATTAATTTTACATGTTTTGAATATGACTTTAAACACTTTACAAACAAAAAGAAATATCAAGCCCAATCTACCTGACTTATACGAATTACACACAGTAAGTTACTGCAGTTACTGCATGTACGACCTTTTTTCCGTTTAATTTTTGTTTCTTTTCCATACGACAGCAATTTGATATTTTTTAATTTACAGTCGTTATTGACAAGATATTTGTCTCGTTCAGAATGAAATTTGTTTTGATTTATTGATTGTCATTCATAATTTTGATAGAGCATCATCAGAAAAACTGACCAATCAGTGACCAGAAATAAGACATACCAATACATTCTGGTAGGTGATTAACTCGATCTTTATCTTTGATGTTCAACCATGTTTTCTGTTAAAATTAAGATATCTACAGTGTGATTATTTTAAAACCCTGAATATTTCAAATATTTCATGCACATTCATGCAAATTGATTCAATATATGTATCTTTCAAAATCAAAATCTTGAAAATTATCATCTTTTTACTCTGCCAAAGAGATATATTTTACTATAGAACCTAGGGATACAAACCGACTAACACAAATTATATCACCTATTGAAAATAAGAAAATAAGAAAAAATCTTAACATCTCTGCAATGGAAAATTATGAATTATTGAGATATTAAAGGTATTGTCTACTGGTGCGTTAGCTGTTTGGTTCAGTGTATATCGGGGTAGTGTAGTGTACTGTATAGAGATGTCCAATACGTTTTATTGAATTATCTCCCTTAGTAATAATTCTCCATTTACACATTTGAAAGTCGCCGTTCATGCCAGTATTGCACAAATTGACAATTATATGTACTCCACCATCAACGAGGTATGTAACGTAACCTGTATTACTGACTAACACTTTTAAGTTTGCCGAATTTGACCATCTAACGTTAACACTCTTATGCAGGTTCTATGTTTCTAGTTTGAATCGGGTTTGTTATTACGGAGGATATATACGGGCAATATATTTTTGGGGTGGGGTGGGGGGGGGGGGGGGGGGTGGGGGGGGGATATTAGCCGATACTGGCCGTGCAGCCTTTTCGTACGTCATACGGATCTGATGTATAACTTACTTCGGGCGTATATACCTTCATATTTATATGTATATATATATTTAGGTTAAAAAATATATATGTATGCCCTAAATAATATTTACATACAAAAAACAGACCGCACTTTTTTGATTCACGCATACAGTGTTTCACATAAAACACTATAGAATGATTGTTACTGACAATAGCGTGTCTGTTACTTGTCAGTCGTGTATTTACTTGGTTAAAGGGTGTAACAAATTCACATTAAGTGATATTAGACAGTGTACCTTTAAGAGGAATGTGCCATATAGTTTGACCGTGCAATAGTGAACAAGAGTGAGTGGTTTTTCTATTGTGCAATTGAGACGATAATTGGGTGTTATATTTGGGTGGTCAGTGTGTGTTGGAAATTGGTGGTGATATGTTGTGCTATTAAGAGGTGCAGTAACTTGAGGAAATGAATATACAGATATGATGTATTAGAACTGAAGGTGTTTGGTGAGTAAATTTAAATTATCAGTAGTTTGTGAAATATTGAAATTGTGCTATTTTATCTATACATTGACACTGACTTTGTCAAATATAAAAAGTGCACAATTTTGGAATATTAAGAAAG
>JAWPHD010011412.1:0-84206 GCA_037043455.1 Cyrtodaria siliqua
GAATATACAAAGCAAATACTATCTTTAAAATAGTACGGTATACATATATATATTTTAAGGATGAAGCAAAAGTAAAATAGGAAGTTTCGCATTTACATAACGAAGTCATTCAAAAGTACGGACTTGAAACAGGCAATAACATGGTTGTGGATTAAGTTGGTAAAATTGCATCGTATTTTCATGGATGTGCATTTTTAGACTTCACCTCAGTTTAGAATGTCATGTCAGATGACAACTAAAACCTTATATCGATATCATCGTTAAGCTCGATATTTGCAAAATTCACAGCAAAATAAAAAAGAAAAGACCATAGCTAAACTACACAAGACATACACAATGCTGATAAATTAGACGAAGAGGCCAAATGTAAAAGCAAAGGGAAGTCACACTTTCATGTTTTATATATTGGTAAAGAAGGGTAAATAAATTAAAAGAAAAAAACATGTCTAGAGAATATCTTGATCAATCCTCATAGTCTTTATTATGCATGATAATGACACCCGTAACTTTGTAGTATATAGAGCTCAATGGCGTAACGTACTTACCGAAGATAGAGTGAGAATTAGAGGTTCGTCCCTGGTTACAATTCTGACCCTCGGCTGGGATTGTCCCCATCTGCACATGGATACACTCATGGTGGATTATTTTCTCCCAGTTAGGCGCTTAGTACAGGCATACTTCAATGATTGTATTTGATTTTAGGCTAGAACAAGGCGACGTCAACAACGTGATGTAATAGTCACTTGTTATGTAAGTCAGAGTTATCGCACATGAGGAAAACATATATCGTCACATGACTAAAAAATGGGAGAAATAATCTCAAACTTGGAAGGACTTCATCCCAGAACACCCCCAACTCATGTGACTGACGGAGTTCCAGTAACGATCGCTCATCTGAGCCTTCAACCCATTTGAGCTTAAAGTGTTGTGCCATTCACACGACTGTCGCAATGGTATTTACTTTGAATGATTATATAGACGATAAGATATATTTTAAATCAAATCATTTTTGAAAACGTGTATTATTTATAGATATAACGGCTTATTTAATTTATTCGACTTACTCATCATGCGTGTAGTATCCCAGCATTTTGCAAAATTACTATCGCATCATTCTTATCGAAGTAGTCGTCACATACTGTCCCCCCATCCGCTACAGGTATTTACTTCAACTCGTCCAGTAAATGAGTCTGGACCATTTATCAAACGGACTTGTGTTCCTAAAATTCAAAGGTTAACTTGGACGCTCGTGAGAAAACATTTTCATTGTCCCAATCACTAACTTGGGGTTTTGACTATTGTGAAAAAGTCAGTATTACTTCCAGTAAAGCTGACTGCTGACCACTTGACTGTCACATCTAGAAATATGTTGAAATTGATTTAAACAAACTTAATATTCCAAAAAACCAACGCTAATATACATGCATGTATAATGTGTTACCATTGGTCAATAGATCAATACAGTATTGACATATTACTGAGATACTTTCAAGTGATAGAATCTGCTTTAGAAATATTGTGTGATTTTAACACTGAGCTCTGACCTGCACTAACACCAAACAGACACTAAGTGAATTAAACAGAAACAGGTAGAAAGCGAGATAACTTACTGCAATCCACACTAACATCTAGCTGGTGACTACAGTTTCCGTTACTTTGAAGCCATGGCGATGATGAACAGAATGATATATCGTCCTCATCGCCATCACAGTCAAGGTTAGTCATGATAACGTTATCGGCGCCGACCCCGTAATAAGCATTATACAGGACTGTCCCGGTAATATTTCTGTTAAAAAAATGTAGAAGATTTTCCTTTTATATTGTTATGAGAATGTCGGAACCTCGCTATCCTTAACAAAACACAAAACGTAAATTAAAAAAGCTAACGTTACGTGAAACACTCACAGAACATGTCAGCCAAAACACGTATTTAAAACAACATCTTGAATCCTGTGTTTTATTTTAAACAACTCCATATTTTTATCATTTTCCAAACATTTACAGCCTGAATAACTACCACGTATATTTTTATGATACTATTACACAAATGAAGGTTTTAAATCATTTGGTCGACAATACCCACACGTGCCAGCAAACAAATGTTGGAGAAAGTGCTTACACTATTGTTTTAAATGAGACGGAAACAATGCTTAAGTTTGTGCAGAATTTTAAAGATATAAGAATTTCGTAAATAGTATAAACAATGATAAGCTAGAGGCTGACTTGTCTACCTACATACATTCAAATGTTACGAAACTTTGTAAAACTATTTATTTAGACAACGGTCGTCAACGTCTGGATAATTTGCATTATGGTGGTTAGACGTTTTTATGGAAGTTATTCTTTTTATTGGCGAAAATCTAATTAATGAGTTCTTAAACGTTCATTAAGCATTATAGTGTTACAGCAATATGTGCCGAACTGTTTAAATCTGTTTAAACCTAAACATTCTATTTGTTTGTGATCAAAATATGATATACTGAATACTGCTATCTGTCATTGCAAAACTTGTAATTAACCTTAATGTCGATAGCAATCGTATGGATGTGATATAGCATATTCGATTTTCATAACACTTAAAATGAGTTTAACAGAAAATTCAAGTCACACGTTGTATCCATATTAATTGGAATTGTATATGTCCAGGGGAAAACTATCCCATACTATTTAGAGAATGTTACCGTTGTTTGAACAGTTCATTTGTATGAATTTTGATATAACATATAACCTGTATGTTATTAATTGATCTTAAAGTGACTGATGCTTATTTTTTCGAATATAAGAAACATGTCACTTACATAGTGTGGACAGGTATTATTTACTCCCGTCGACTTTTTCATAGTGTGGACAGGTAATATTTACTCCCGTCGACTTTCGCAGATAAACATTTGTTCGAAAGATAACATATGTCAAGCATGTTCAAGACATGTATTTATCATCTATTATCAAGTATGTCTTTCTTGTATGTTATATTATTATCATTACATTGTCCAAACGGCTAACACGAGGTCGACATTTAACCCATATTATAGACTGCTTCACATCTGTTAGATAAAAACGACTGTTGAACACCACCATTATCGACCGACAGCGATTGGCCAGTGAACACACCGTACGTCAAATGTAAATTACAGGATTTCCAGTTTTATAAAAAGAACAAACATTGTAGCATGGAGCATTTATTTTAGAAAATCATATATTTAAATCTAAGTCAAGATTCGATCGGCTTAGGACATGGCACTTTCTATTTAAAGAATAAGCAGAAGCATGACGTCAACAATGCGTCGAATGATCAAGATCACTTGTTGAAAAGTCTACATGTAATGGCGGTCTTCAACTATCGCTTGTCTTATTCGACATGCGTAATGAAACAGTCTACCCATATTACACAGCAAAGTCAAGATGAGGCTGAAAATTTATTTATAAAATAGCAATACACTATGCTCTGTCGATGCGTAGAACTGTATTCTATACATCTAACAGTTAAACGATATGGCTTTAATTGATTCTTCTTTAAACTACATAAAATGTACTATAAGTAAACGTTGATAAAATTCAACAATTCAAATTTGGTTAAAGTCTAATCACGAATATTTCACCTTTGCCATATATTTATCTTACGGATAACTGATACCCCCATTAATTATAATTAAACAGATATATATTGCGCTGGGGTTTAAATCAGGTTCTAGGGTGCACCAAACCTCACACTTACCCTACTGTCATACTACTAAAACGGGACAGTGTAAATAAAGAAATCCCTATCATGATCTATTCCCTAACCAACAAGGCAGCATTAATAGGCAATATAAGTAAAACGCAAAGATGATCGTGTATAAATATGTGCAAAAAACAATAGCCAAGAAAGCCACAAAGAAGGTACTCAGAAGAAAGAGCAACAAGAAAATAAATCATTGAGGGCACGACAAGACAAGAATGCAGACAAACAACAAACGTCACCGTCCTTTTGGGCTTTAGGTAGAAGTCATCCTGTGGTCCACAGCCTGTCCGGTCATCGCACAATTAGAGGAAAGCATTGATAATTGTCACCACGCAATTTGTAATAACGACGCAATTTGCAATGACAAAGTTCATTCTTTCGACGAATTTTACATAAGAAGTATAGATATAGTTATGTAGAGACTTATTACAAGTCAACTTTCGGATTCGAAAACAAAACTATGAAGTTTTAAAGTTGTTACAAATTGCGTCACTCCGACATGTTCAGTCGACGCAATTTGTAATAACAAATTTAAAGTTTATTCTTCCGACGAATTTGACGATATATTACAAGTCAACTTTCGGATTCGAACACAAAACTATGAAGTTTTAAAGTTATTACAAATTGCGTCACTCCGAAAAGTTGTGGGTGTTTCCCCCCCTCCCCCCTAGTACTGAATACTCTCTAATTTAGAGTTGAGTACAGAATACTCCTTCATTTTAGACCCGAGTACTGAATACTATTTAACATGGATAACCCGAATACTGAATACTATTTTAACCCGGCCGTGGATACTGAATACTCTCTAAATTTGCCCTGAATACTGCGTAACAAAAGGTCATGGTGTGGGGGGGTGGGGGGTGGGGGGGGGGGTATGAAACAGCCCCGCACGTTTTTCGACGCAATTTGTAATACATTTTTGAAAGTTATTGCAAATTGCGTAACTCTGACATAACTTACGTAACTTATTATAATTTGTAATAAAAATAATCAAACTAAAATTGAATTTTGTAAAAATTTAATTACTTAAATAACTATAACATGTATTGAACCCCGTTCCTTTGTCGGTACTCTAGAATAACCAAAAAGTCCAGTTTAAATCCTTTTAACAGATGCTCATCTTTCTCAGATAGTTATTCTTTGAATGATATTTTACTTTAAATTACAAATTTAAGCAACCCAACATGAGGCAGATTAGTTATGAAATCGTGATACTTCTTTCATAGTTTTGTGTTAATATATCCGTACACAACTATATCTATACTTCTAATCTATACTTCTAATGTAAAATGCGTAAATGAACTTTTAAAATTTGTATTTATTTTATAAATAGCGCCGACTGAACATGTTGGAGTGACGCAATTTGTAATAACTTTAAAATAATCAAAGTTTAGTTTTCGAATCCGAAAGTTGACTCGTGATATATCCCTACACAACTATATCTATACTTCTAATGTAAAATTCATCGGAAGAATGAACTTTAGCTATTTTTATTACAAATTGCGTCGACTGAATATGTCAGGGTGACGCACTTTGTAATAACTTTCAAAAATTCATGGTTTGGTGTTCGATTCCGAAAGTTGATCGTAATATATCTATACACAACTATATCTATACTTCTAATGTAAAATTCGTCGGAAGAACTACATTTAGTGTTTGCCCTACTTTTTCCTCCAATCAGACGGTGAGGAATTTTAAAAGAATGGCGAACTTATTCATGTAAATTTCTAACGATTACCAATTTCAACCATTTAATCATTAAGTAATCGCTTACTAAATGGCACGCTCTTGTTTGGACACAAGGAGGCGGATTTAGCAGAAGCGCGAACGTGTTAAGAGGTGTGGTTTCGTAGAGCGTGGGGAAAAGTAGGGCAAACACTATGTCAGTTAGAGGTTAAGAAGTGAAATTTTAACAATTAATAAACCCCGGTCAGTCGCTGCGCTCCTTCCCTTAGGGTTTCTTAATTGTTAAAATTTCACTTCATTGCCTCTAACTAATACTAAACATTTGTTATTACATATTGCGTCGTTATTAAAACTTGCGTGGTGACAATGCATAGTGGCGAACTGTAAATGGATTCACCACCAAGCATGCAGTGCGTTGCAAAATGGTCATAACCTATTTTGATAAACTTTTTAACAAGTTTAACAAAGATAGTATGAAAGTGATTAAAACCAAGGATCTTACGAAGTTTGTAAATCACATCACCAGAAATCAGGTTGTGATAGTCGCAGAAGAGTTCTTAAATTACTTTTATATTTGGAATGAAGATCAGGGCTACGATAATAAAATGTTGCAAAATACTAACGGAAGCCCTGATGGAGTAGCTCAACTTGAGTACAAGCCCTAGAAAAACGAATAAGTTGAGACGCATAGACCCTATAAGAAGTTGCTCTGGGAACATCCCCATCTCAAGACTGGAAAAAACATGTTTTGAAGACATATGCCTTATACGCATATACATTGATTGAGGTCTCACGTTGTAAGTTTCTCACCACGTTTTGTTTGAGACTGAAGCACTCCCAATATACAACTGTTAACTGTTAGATATATCAATTTGTTTTTTACATTTTTTTTATGTTGCATTAATTTTAACGATGTACCTGTCTGCGATGTTTCTCAGCATTCTACAAACGACCTCTGCCTCTGAGTCATAGAAGTTTTCACCGCACACTGATCCCCATTCACCATTTGTGTATACTTCTAATCGTCCTACGAGTTCATTTGACCCGTTCACAAGTCGTATTTTTGTATCTGGAATTTATACGAACAATTGTTGTCATGACCATTACAAACAGAAATGCCCTTGACATACACTAATTTAAATCATTACCATGACGTGAAGCACTACCCATTTCATTTCCTTACAAACCTGAATATAAACATCTCTTAGAATTAAATTGTTGTTCAAAGGCTCACCAGCACACTATCTTTAGTATGCACCTCTTCAGAGGGAGACAGGGAACCGCACCTTACTATTAATGTCGAACATATTCCTATGCGTCCCTAATGTCCTCATTTCAAAAAGCTGAAGTGAAGTATATGATAAATAGAATAAAGCTTTTGGGCTAATATGGCGTTTCAGGCCTGATATAGGATGTGATATGAAAAAGCCACATAGGTTGGGCTTGATAATTCCACAGGACCAGTAAGTACATGTAACACTACTACTGATTTATAGTCGGGGCGACATTTTACATCCGCTACATAGCATTAAACAAACTCAAGTGTGAATCTGAATACATACTGAAAAACGGATCGTTGGAAGCAGCAAACACAAACAGGAGAGAAATTAGCAGACTCGGTTTTCCTGAGAGGTAATATAAAGTGTAACACCTCTCGCACCGATTACATTCAAAACAAGCAACAAGTACAAGGATAAATAACAGCAAAGTATGCGACACCACAAGCATAACGGGGTTGATAACAGGAGCTGTAACCTCTAGCAAACTCAGAAATATTAAGGGAAATATTAGTAAAACACAGCGATGATCATGTATATATGAAATTAAAAAAGCTTCTGGAAGGCGCGTCTTTGTTTCCGGAAGGTCTGATGCGTGTAACTTGTTCAACATGTCTCAAAAATCGCTTACAGATTAAATATTCCAAGATTTGTCTTCATCAAAATATTGTTCGGTAATGAATATTTAATTCTGATCAAAGGCCTGTGTTTATTCGTAAATAACAAATACTTTCTGTGATTACTTTCTAAAATGGATCTACCATAATGCCGTTAGAGGACGAGACACGATAACATGATAGTCGTCAATTTTAAGTGTATGCTCAAGACGAGTCTATAAGTTTTCATGTTTGCCAAAGGTGGTTGGATGTGAGCTGATAAAAGCAACCATTAAACCATTAACATTATTTTCTTTTTATTACACACTTCAAAGAAAAAAACTAACATGTATAGCAGAAACATGTTAACATGTTATACATGTTTGTTAACATGTTATACATGTTACACTTACTACAACTAACACCCACATCCTCGTCATGGTTGCAGTCAGATGTATACCAAGACCTGGACTGACACTTAGCTATATCTGTCTCGTTGCCGTCACACTGAAGATCATCCACTATAACAAGACCAGAACCTACTCCAAAATGAGCATTTGGGAATATAGTAGCGTTTCTGAAAACACAAATTATAAAGTAAATGTACGTTAATCCGATTTAATTCGCCTCTATGTAAAACTATATATATGAAGAACAGCATGAACCACGTATGTACAAATTCTAAACTGCTCGCTTTGCAAACAATACTTGGAGAAACTAGTACGGAGAAGCAATACATTTTGATTGGACATTATAATAAACAGTTAAGCATGTTTATATATACTGATGTCCGCGGTAATGCAATACATACTTAGCAATGTAAGGCCTGTGAGAAGAAAATATCACAATTGTCGAAAACGATCTTCTTATTAAAGTTCATAAATTGGAAATTTAAATGACAAAATAAACACTGAATAATAGAGGTTGTTTAGAGGTTTTGTTTTCTCGTGTCCTTAATGGTTTATTCTTTTGTTGCTATGGCTTCTGCGAAGTCACTGAGTACTTTATATATGGCTTTCTGGTCGTTGAATACTTTGCTTATATATTTCCGTGCAATTTTATTTGTTTTGGTTTATATGTGTGTATTTGGTTGAATGTGTTCTGTGAATGCTGCATTTCCTGTACATGCTGTATACCTTCTTTTGTTTTATTAAAACAGGGGTTTATTTAAAAATATTAAAGCAACACTTAGACGAGCATTTTCCCCCAGGAGAGCATGAGTCTCATGGTAATTAAAATACAGTTGTAAGTTATTGTAACATATGCATTTTAATGAGGCATTTTTGATTGCAATACTAGCTCAATATAAGGCTCCAGGACGTATACCTAAAGCAATGGATGTTTTTTACGCTTGGTTTACTACCAAATTCAAGCATGTGAAACATAGCCTTAAACCCGTATATAAGGAGAGAAATCTATACCAAGACATCATTTTTAATCCGTCATTCATTATAACATCATCACCGTTCTAATCATTGAATCACAGTACTACTAAGCGGCGTAAGTTGGTCGAAGAGGATTTACTGTCTAGATTCTTTTTCATGTTGAAGGGCCATGAAAGAAGCAGAATGCGTTGAATCTGTTTTGTTATATTTTTATTGAAACAAAGTTATGCCATTTATGTGAAGAAGCCCGCCAACAGTTTTATTATGACTTTATTATCAAATGTGGAATGTATTGCAAGAAATCCTTGTTGGTGCAGATGCTCGACCTTCAATGTCTAGTCGCTTTATTGGTGAACTAAATTAAAGGAAGTTATTCAGTATAACACATATGCGAGATACTAGAACATACAACAGAGTTACAGATGAGCTTTTTGATCAGTTGGGTATTTACCCATTGGTATATATTTAAATGGATATTTCGTGATTTCAATTGGGTAAAATAAAACGATAATATTGTGTGACATTGTTTTCGGATGGCATTCCACTAATATTGTATAGCATTACACAAAATGCAAATCATCAAATAAACTTGTTTTATAATAAGCTTTTACAAGGTGACTGGGTGGTTCTTCAACAACCCTTGCATTGCTCAATTTGCATTGGTTGTTTTATTATTTGACAATTTCGATTACTTTATTGGTGCCTATGCTTTTGGTTTTAATTGGGTATTTTGACATTTTTATTTGGATATCTGAAGCTCTGCATAGAAAGTTTTAAAGAGACAAATACAATTGTGTCATTTACACTTCATGTTTATCAAGTGTTTTTTTGTTGTTGTCTTGAGGGCAGGTAAAAGTATTCGATAAGCTTACCAAAGTAAGAGGGTACATCACCCGTCACCGCCTATAAGCCTATAAAGGAAAGCCCTGCACCTATACACCGAAATGTTGGTGAAGAGGAGGTAACTCAATACAGAAGCGAAATATGCCTCTTATTGCTTTTACAAATATTTCTTTTTAAATTATTATTATTATTATTATTAATATTATTATTATCATGATTATTAATATTATTATTATTATTATTATCTATCATTCAGTTCATATAACTGATTTAAGGAAAAATATATCACAATATACGTTTTAAAGGTTACGAATCCTTTAAGTATGAATAGAAATGAATAAAAACTGAGAACAATTATTTTAAATATATTTGATCTGAAATGCCGTGAAAGGCAATTTTTAAAGCGATTTCCAGTAATCCCACCCATCAAAATAGCATAATAACTAGGTACAACAAGTTTTAATTCCGCCACTGTGGACATAATGGGTGTGTGTTACTGTTACAAAACAATATAAAACTCATATTAACTACTACATACATATTTATAATAAAAAAGTCACGTTCTTTAAACTATGGATGGCCCATGAAAGGCTAAGGTTTATTTCCAATGGGGTCCATGTTTTTGTTAAACTTCTGTATTTTTATGCATAATTAAGCTAGCTCAAACCAAATTTGATAATGCTACAGTGCCTACGGGTGTATAGAATCATTGGTAGTAAAGAATCCTTCTCTGTTTATATTCAATTTTATAAGCTGATGGATTTTAGATTATTTTAAAATTTGTCAGGCTTGAATGTATATCATATAAGCATACATTTATGCAGTGAAATGATTTGGTGCAATGTATCACTTGTTTTCTTGTTCTTTTTTCTACATTTTGCATTTTCTTTTCTTTTCTTTTTTTCTTTTTTCCTTTCTTTCTACCGGTTCTGTATCTGATGATATCAACACATATATAGTTAAGTTTATTTATTTATTGGGTATAAAATTATAGTGTAAAAAATAAACATAAAATAAAATATTTTTAGAAAATAATTTTCTTTCCCTAACTATCTACCATGTATTTTTTTGAGCATGTAATAGCAACCACACATATAATTTTATTTGACCTTTCATAAAAAAAATTCTTTACTGGCCGAATGAAGTGTTGTTTTTTTTGTTTCTTAAAATGTCATCATCAAATAAGTTAACTTTTTTAAGTTTGGCACTTCTAGGGATACAATGAAATGATGTTAATCTTGGTGCAAAATAACCTTTTAAATAATTGACAGTTATAGGACAATAATATTCAGAAATTTTGTCATCCTATTAAAAGTGTAAATTTAAATCAGAAACTAAATAGATATTTTCCTTTCATTTTAAATTTAGACGTTTTATATCCCTGTACTATGCCTAATATTAGTCTAGATACTATTTTCTGTGATATGTAAGATATGTATTTTATATGACATATAAATCACAAAATAAATAAATAAATAAATAAATAATCCTACATATTGTTTATATTTTTAATAAATGGTCCCGGATTAAAAGCTACAAATCCCATTGATGCAACTTTCCTATAAATGAAAAAAAACATATTAAGAACATTCTACTGTATGCATGGATTAATTCCTGTGAAAACGATAAACTGAACCTGAACTGTGTTCCAATGAAACTGTGTTATTCGTGACAGTATGGTTTTGAAGAAAAAATAAATGACTCAAACTCATTATTCAAATATTTCAAAGTAAACAACAGGTTAGAAACAAGTTTGGTCTTCTTAAAGGACATAATAATCCCATGAATTTACAGAGTAGGTTTCGTACCACAATTGGGTACGAAACGTTCAGGGTATGAAACGGCCATAATCAGTGCCAGACTGTGCACCATATTTTTTTCTAATCGTTTCTTGTCGTTAATTTTAGTTCACCTGCATCATTCCGAAATGATCGAGACCTATACTGTACTAGTCTTGATCATCTTCTACGCTTGATTGTAAAAACACAATTGATTGTAAATACAAACGTTTGTCTTGAAAACAAGCAAGCGACGCAGATGATCTAGACTAGTAGTGCACAACACTATCTCAAACTTGTCGCTAGATGGGGTTCAACTATAATGGTGTCGCCATTTTGTAAATGACGATGATAGCAATAGGCGCAGCTAGAACCTACGCCTAAAAATAGATCGCTCAACACGGCATTCTACGGTGCCCCATTTAGAACATACAAGTTTATTTTCAGCGCTCAGATACCTAAAAAGAAATATAAAAAGATCGGACAGGGAAAGTAGCATTCAAGGAGGACAGTCAACCACAAAACACAGAAACAAACACGCAAACAGACAAACAAGAAGGCAAAAGTAATAATAATGTCGAGCGCTCGAGATAATAATTCGAGCACTCGAGATACTAAGTCGAGTGCTCGAGATAAAAAAAAAAAATTGTGTGTCCTAAACGGGCCACCGTAGCATTCGACCTCGAGACTTCCGGAGAGACACTCCGTTTACATAACCATTAGATTTAAGAGAAAACTGAAATATTACTTTTCATTTTAACTATTTATTTAGTAATTGTTTTTGAGTCATTTCTCAATGTGTTTTAAAAACAAATACACAGTATATTTCCATCGTATAGGGGACAACATCAGTATGATAGAACCAAGAGCGTTCCGGTCGTTTGCGTCTGTGGAATCGTTATGCCTACTATTCAAATGTCGGAATTAGTAATCTTATTTTCTGGGGCGTTGTATTCAGCCATGTTTCACGAGCTTGACGTTAGTAGCAAAACAAGCATTAAACCGCTCCCATTTGCTTTAGGTACACGCCCAATAGCCTTATATAGTATTTTTAACGTACGCAGTAATATAACCTAACATCCGGCAGACGACTTCCGCATCCGCTTCATCGAACTCATCATCGCACACGGTACCCCAGGCGCTTCGGTTATACGAATACACTTCCAGACGTCCCGATAATGATGTCGATCCACCCACCAGGCGTATTGGAGTGGCTGAATAGTGAACAAGTATTTTAAAGTGTGAAATGACTAATATGAAGCAGCTGAGAAATTGTGTTTTCCTTACTGAGAACTACATTATTCTAAATGCCGTATTTTACAACAGATTTTACGAAATACAATTACATAATCATGATTAATACAAAATAAATATGTTATTTGTGCGCATACGTATGTTCTGAAAATTACGGTGGTCTTAAAGGGACACATGGCGATCTTGAATTTTATTAACGCATTACAATTAGTAACTCTATTTATTAATTCTGCCTCATTTTAACTTTAAAACTGCTCCCATATAATTAAATTAAAACGTGAGATTTCAAATTTCTTCAATAGTCTACAATTTTTTTCAATATTTTATTGATACAATATTACGTAAAGTTAGTACTCTGTAAAAACAATTGAAATGTTCGAATAATTATTATCTATGATTGCAAATATGCAAGTTATATTAAAAACTAACGGGTCGCCGTCGGTTTTAAACAAATCAAGATTAGCATGTGTCCCTTTAAATAGTAATGATCGCAATGTGCCTAGATAAAGAATGTGCAATAAGTCTTTAAATACCTATAATCACCAAATCTAACATGCCCGCTATAATTAGGTTGTCTTTTTGTCCTGTGGTCATGTCCTCGAAAATAAAAAAAACAGAAGGAAAAGGAGAACAAATATGGTCCCCACAATTACGTTTAAAACAGACAGAAGTGATACAATAGATATGTAATTCATATAAATCGCATCGCTAAAAGAACGTACGCACCTGCATCACTCAAATATCCATGGATAAAAGATATGCCAAGAAGAAAGATAGAAGACTTCATTCTGCAACGCTTTGCTTATGATAAATCACTCCAGTATATCTATTACCGCACACTGAAGATTATCAAGCTTGACATAACCCCTAACTTGTGATCAGCAATGTCAATGAGTTGAGTTTATTCAAAAGAAATTTCATAAGATGCAGTTTTGATTGCAATGTTTAAATAGTGACCCCATGATTTCATATCAGCAACAGAACATCACCTGATTGAAACAGACAGTAAGGTTACGCACGATGATCAAGATTGAGTAATTTTACCCTACATAGGTCACTTTGCAGAATAAGATACAGTTTATTTCAATACACATTTTGTCAACTGGTAGATTGTAAAACATAGCTTGTTTCAATTTTAAGCGGACGCTCATTCAAACGTGTATTATAAGAACAAACATGAATTTGTCACGTCATCGTGCATTTTATTCTGTAAAAGCATGTTTTATTTTAATTTTTAGTGTATGTAAATTTATAGTATTAAGCTGAATACTTGACACATGTTAAAATATTTTAACATTTTTAAATTAGAAAAATTGACAGCCTGACAGAATCTACTTTTTTCCCCATTTTCGTCATGATTATTTTCGTCAAACCCAATTATCTGAATTCCGAGATAATTTGGTAGGTGAAAAGTGAATATGAAAAAATAAGTATGTTGAACGAAAACGTGCTATGATACTAAAACTATTCTGAACGAAAAAAGTATTTGTGCCAATTTTTTGGTCCACTCTGTCATGGCCGCCATCTTGAAACTCAAAATGGCCGCCAATTTAGCATGTTTATAGCATATAATTGCCCCCTGGATACATAGAATCACAATTTTGGTGTCTTTTAGTACATTTATGGGGTCAAGGAATGTGAATTTTGTATTTCTGAAGATGTCAAGTTATTGACCGCCATTTTTAAATTCAAAATGGCCGCCAATTTAGCATGTTTATATAATTGCTCCCTAGATAAATAGGTTCAAAGTTTTGATTTCTCTTAGAACATTTATGGGGTCAAGGTATGCGAATGTTGTATTTTTGAAGATATCAAGCATTAAACAACATCTTTAATTTCAAAATGAAGTCTGCAAAAGCACAATACTTCGAATTTGTAAATGATGAATCTCAATATTGCATTCACTACTATGTCTGCCTGACATATCAGCAATCCTTTAATTAGCACTTTTTGGATTGACGCGATAAATATTGGGAATGATATGTATCGAGATACACAGATACAGATGAATGTTATCAGTGTTCTTTTTTGTCACTGCCAGGACAATGGACACTGTTGGATATTGTGATCCCTAATTAGATGCATATTACATGGCTGTACTGTAATCTCTATATGCCTCTATCATCCACTCCAAAGTTGTCCTCACTGGTCAGAGTTTTCGTATTGCAAAAGTCTTCATTTGCCTCGCATATACATAATTCTGTGCAGGATAAGTTCTGTCGTTTGCAGGAGCACCGTGCGCTGGAACATTTACACAGCAATAATTCTGTTACTGCGTCTGGTGCTAACGGTACTTTGGTAAGCGTGGGCAACAACCTGTCGTCGTCCTTGCTCCAGCCTAACTCAGTCGGTTCTTGAATCCTGGGATGGAGCACCGTATCCTGAGCCCAGATGTTGGCCTGTAGATGTGCTCTCAGAATATGCTGTAGCCATGTACCTTCAGTTGGGGGCAAGGTATCTACGCCTTCGCTAGGTGCCAGCCGTCTGAATTTTGTCCACCTAAGTGTTGCTGGATCATGTGCGTTCACCTGCTTTGTACTAAGGGTCATGCACAAAAACTCATGACAGCCTGCAATCACATCTGTAGAGGGCATGTCATCCTGGCCAAGCTGCGAAAGAGCATCTATGACATGCGTTGGAGCTTTCATGAACACCTTGAAACTTGTCTTCTTGCCAACGCCACTTATCTGTCAAGTTGTGTCTGATCCAGTTATGGCATGGAATCCAGGTAGGGCCTTAGCTTTTTCACTTCCCAGTTTGTCATATATAGGTTGCAGTGCAATTCGCCTTCGATTTTCACTGGTGCCTAAGACGTTGCCAGTGTTTTGACCCAATTCGTCAAGTCTGCGTAGAATTAGCACCCACCAATCTGTGTCTTGGTTAAAGAAGTCTACTTCAGCACTCGTGGCATAAATTTCTAGGGTATGTAGCATCATAAGCGTATCAGCCTCTTCTTGGCTGCTTTTCTGCGTGCTTGGGTGGCAACCAGCTTGGTTGGTCAGGACATCTTTTCTTGTTGCAGTCACAACATACTTTCTACAGAGCTGGATTGCTTTGTCAGCCAAGAAGAATGTTAGGCTATCCTTGTTTGCTTTGCTTGCCAGAAACTGCTTTTTGTCTTTTATTGGTGTCAGGTCAGTGATGTGCAAGTCTTCCCCTGCACATGTTGAGAAACCATATCGGATTTGATCCTTGATTGTGAGTTTCTTGTCATAATTGTCAAAGATAATACGACCGCCATCATAATCACTGAGCAAAGCGTCAATTCTTTGAGCAAATACCTGACCCAGTTCCTTGCTTGTCTTGAAGTTTGCTGCATGCACCAGAGACTGCACAACTGCCATGCCATCTAAGATCATATGTCGTTTGTTATCTGTAAGTGTAGCTATTTGATCACTCTGTGTGTCTGACAACTGTTCCAAGGCATGAATGAGATCACTCTTGTTCTTGCAAGGATGTAGTAAACCGTCTGGTTTCATCAGAAGATGGCTTACACCTTTGAACTCGTATGTGGCTATTGCCTCCTGGAGATCAAAATGTCGCTGTGATTTCGCTATGACCAGCAGTCACGACATTAGTGATGTACATGCTTTTAGTTGGTATTCTTTGGTATTGCATTTGAGTTTCACTGTCTTGCATAGGTCGTCCCAGTTGAGGAATTTGACCTTCGTCATGCTGTCCCAAAACTTTACTTCTCCACACAGACGCTCTTCAACAAAGGACAGCTTTGCTTGTTCACCACTCAGTATCTTCTTATTCATTGTGTTGTAGAGTTTGTTGCCCTTGTCACAAAATGGATTGTGAGGCTCCGGAACAGACTTCAAGTCTTGAATCGCCTTTTCCTGACGTAATGTTACTGCAGGTGACATTTTGTGATGATGATCTGTACGGGAACGGGCAAGTCCAAACATTCCCTCCGTCTCCTTGGACAATCTGGCAAGCTCTGGTGCTGCAAGGCAATACTTCAGAAGAGTCGTCGGCTTAGTAGTAATTCCCTGAAGACCTCCTTTGCCTTTCAAGTTTGTGTTGTCAATGTTCCTGAGCTTGATCTACACCAATACTCGCGAATGGGATGTTGCTCTTTGTCACTGCAAACTCGCCATCTACTAGTCTCTGCCACAGAGCTGGGTCTGTTTCCTTGGAATCGTATGCCCGTGCTGTGAACTCCATAATATTCTGCGCATAGTCCAGTCTGTTGTACGCAAAGAAATATGTACAGAGTTTCTTAAGCGAAGACAGATACAGCAGTAGGTCAGGCGATTTGACAGAACGATGGAATTCAAGAAGCATCAACACTTGGCGCATATACAAAGTTTGTAGTCTGTGCATGACTTGTTGTCAACAGTGGTTCGTCTAGAGACGCCATTTTTCAACCTGGCAATAGTAAACGATATGTTATTACATGTGTACTACATCTCTCGCAGCAATTATTTTGTCTTGTCCATGTCAGTTCACATTGGTAGCAGTCTGTTCTTTTCAACAATCAACAGTTGTCATGTCAACGTGTGTTATATGTCAATCAAAAGTAACAAAGCATAGGACATAGACATGTAGTCTAAAAAGAATAAATTTAAAGAACAACTTCAGAAATACCAAATTCGCATTCCTTGGCCGCATAAAGGTACTAGACACCAGAATTCTGATCCTATGTATCCAGGGATCAATTCTACACAATAAACATGATACATTGGCAGCCATTTTGAATTTCAAGATGGCTGCCAATATTTGACATCTTCAGAAATACAAAATTCGCATCCCTTGACCCCAAAAATGTAATAAGAGACACCAAAAGTGTAATTCTATGTATCTTTGGGGCAATTATAGGCTATAAACATGCTAAATTGGCGGCCATTTTGAATTTCAAGATGGCGGCCATAATGGAGTGGAGTAAAAAAATGGCACAAATACTTTTTTGTTCCAAATAGTCTAAGGATCATAAAAATCAATGTTATTCCAACTGTAGCAAAAAAAAATGCAACCCTAATAATATCGACACAACAGCCCAGACTAAATTCATAAATAGTGACCACATGATTTCATATCAGCAATTAGCAACATCACATGATTGAAACAGACAGTAAGGTTACGCAAGATGATCACTATTGAGTACATTCATCATACATATGCCACTTTCCAGGACAATTTCAAGTTTATTTCAATGTGTCAAATGTAGATGAATTAAGGTTTACAAGATGGTAACTGAAACACATTACGTGGTCTGGGTATTAACTTTCATACCCCATCCAACCCCTTTTTCAAGAAGAGAAAACGGGATTGAATTGGTTATGAAATAAAACCTTAATTTCGGCTTAGAAAGTTTGCATATTTTAAAATTAAAACAGTGAATAAAATTATGTAATTTTAGACAGATAATCGCAGTTTTTTCATTAAAAATGTTTTTAAACGTGTTTTATTGTCGAAGTTTACGTTATAAAACCCTACTAATATAAACTTTCCCATCGCTTTATGGAATTAAGGCGGGACCACGTAATGATTTATTATAATATCGCTCATGTACTGTTTTACGTCACCTTCCGCTTTACTCTGTAAATATACTACACTATAACAACATATAGTGAAACGTGGATCCCATGGAATCAACAAACAAACAAAGACAAGAGAGAAAAGTAGCAGACTCGGTTTTATTGAGTCTGTTCATGAGAGGTAATATTATCTCCAACACCTCTCAAGACCTACAGCACCGGCTTAAAGCGGCATTTTACTTTAAAGCCACACAGATTGAGCCATAATACAACCTTAATTCCACGTAATATGTTAGAGAAATCCCAATGTGTTTTGTAAACAACGGAAAATATTTCTACATACTAACCTTTCCGCTTTTAAAAAAAGAAAAAAGCTATTTTGTATTTAATATAAAATGAATGAACATTTTACAGCATACGTTTGCTCATCTGCTTGAGCCAAACGCGCATTCAATCAATAATTAATATTTGAAGGGTTAAACATTTTTGTTTATGTGTTGTTTTAATCTTCTTTCATAAAAGAAAGGCCTAATGTAACCCTGTACTGTTAGCTAAATAGCAGCTTATCAGACATATACTATATATCGTAAATTCTCAATATGAGTTTAAGTATCCTTTCAGTATATAAAACCGATTTATTACATTTCTATCGGTGAATTATTGGGATTTCTCAGAAAATGAATATTCATAACCACTAAATATTAATAACTCTAAACAAAAAAATAAGTGTCATGACGTCAATACAGTGTTGCTGACGTCGACGTCAATCGTCTATAACGTTTAATAAAGCTAGTAATGTCGGTTAAAATCATATATAATCGGATTTAAAATGTAATAAATACATTATTTAACTGCTGGGTTCGATTATAGGAAAATGCTTTAACTCGATGGTAGGCATACGCTCATTCGTGAAAAGAACAACACGTCTACCATCTCGTGATGTATTTCCCTATAATCGATCCAAGCAGTTAAATAATATATATTTAACTAACACTCAGTCTGTTGAAAGGTTAAGAATTGTTAAACATCATCGCAAGCACCATTAGCGAAATATGTTTGTAAATTGACTAGCGTGTTCTCTATAGCCATCAGATGATTGAAATTCACCTGACTGGCTATTGATTTTTCAGACACTCAGATGAATTGTATGTATAGCGCTGGAAATAAAATCCCTTAGTTCGTCTACCTCTGCAATAACCCCCACATGACATTTACAACTTTGTAACTATAAAACTATCATGAACATCTTTTGAATTAAGTGATCTTTATAAAAAGCATATATATTCAAACTCAGTCTTATTTTTTTCGAAGTAAAGGAACAAAGGGGCACGAAACGTGTAAATTCCAAACATTAATATACAATTATTTAAGTGTTAAACTTATTATACTTTTAATAAAACATATTGATAATTATATTAATGTGTGCATCTGTTTTACATCTGTAGTATAAACAGTACATCTATAATCTTTAAAAAAATAACAACATATATATATGCATCTATATGATTTCGACAACTATCAATGTCTATTAACATGTGTATTGGACTCATAGATGAGAATTATATCGTTATAATCGTATAACTAATTAAGTGATTGAACTTCTCCTTCATTATTACTCAAATGTTCTTTACCTTGCGGTCATTATGACCATACGTGTCAACGCTCTTGCCATCCATTTTCAATGAAATCTTCATGATTATAAGACAATAATTAAATACAAAAAGTAAACTCGACCGTTCTATTCGCAGTTAGATAATTATGGAACGACGCTACATATACCTTCAAAACCCTAGCATTCCTGTGATAATGCCCGACTTCCAAATAGTTTGTGTAATTGACTCAAGACAGGGGCACGCCTTGCGGGGTCACATGGTTCCCGACAACCGCAAGACGTCCTACAGGTTCGAAGGATGTTAACTGAGAAATATTGTAGAGGCCTTTTGTAAAGGCGACTATAAAGTAATAATTGGCAATGGTGAAAGAAAAGATGTACATTGAAGGCTTAGCAACTTTTTGACATATGCTATTTTTTGACATATGCTATTTGACATTTTGACATATGCTAGTGTCATCAGTATCATGAAGAACTTAGGTTGGAGGTTTCGGGAGTACGCAGATTTATTGAAATATTAATAGCAATATTGGCATTCCAATGACCCCATATCTTATACAAACCTCGAAAAATCAACATTCCCACCCTCTCTCATACCGGCAAAAAAGAATATGATAATGGACCTTTGGAAACGGCCGAGCAGGACACATACGAAATATTGCAGTCTCGGCTTGATTGAGACTGTTCATGAGCGGTAGTGAAATATGCTAGCTACCGTTCACGCCCTCTAGCCCCGGGTTGAGAGAACTAAATATTCATAAGTCACAATAACGCTGACTATTAAACGTTTTCTTTCATTCCTTCGTTATTGTATAGTGGGAAATATTTCAAACAGAAGTCGCAAGCAATGCTATCTCATAGGCAGTTTTCCCTATATATGCCATAGACAGGAAGCATACACTTTAACACAATTTCCATTGATTTTAAGAAATTATTTTGACTGTTATTGTGGGAGACGCGGTGGCCAGTTTCATAGCACATTCGATTCCGAATCCGGAGCTCACGAATTCGAGCCTCACTGGTGCCAATTAGGCAAGACACGCCCCTCTGCCTCGTCTATTGGATGGAGACGTAAACTGGGTGTTTCCGAGTATCGGAGTCTATTCTCCGAGCACGTTAAGGAGTCATATGAATCTTTTAGATAGTAAGAGCTAGGCAAGGTTTCTGAATTTCTATGAACCCTTCCCCTCTCTCTAATGCGGCAAGAAATAACCTACACAAGATGTTGATAAACAAACAAACCAGAAGTTGTGCAAGTGTTAACCATCTGTTGAGATATTATATCTGAGGTGAAACTGATAACACACAGTTTAAAATGATGATATATTTAACATTGTATCTGTAAGCTTAAAGCCCCAAATTATTCTAGATACCAGGGAAAAGATTTGAGTAATGTGTTTCTAGATGTTCCTAGCAGCATGCTGACCTGAATTTACAGGTCAAAGCCTCCTAAACTATGTGATTGCATTTCAGTTCTGTATAAAACAGATGGGTAATTTAAATCAGCATAGAAGAAATTAAACAGTATTCAATTGCAAAAAACATCTATGAAGGTATTGACAGAAAATGTAATCAAAATATTAAATATAAAATAATACAACCAAAAAAACTTACACATACAAAGATAACATACATGTATTTTGGAGAGCTTCATTACCATTTGAAAGGTCATGCTATATAATACCTTGAATCTCAAAACTCATTTAGTCTGGATATGAACAGACATAATGATTAAAAAAATACTATTTGGTTTTATCATGTTTATACTAACAGGCTATCTTTTATTGAGGGAAGTTTTTTATTTCATTTACATTTATTTTCTGCATAAACTAGCAGCATATACTTTATACAGGTATCTGCTAACACATAGTTGTACGTTGATTTTAGATACAGAAGTATAAGTTAATTATCTCTGTCTTATTCAGTTTTATGCAGATAAATACAGTACTTCTTGGTTGCATAACCTTAACCAAGAAGCCCTTTGTCAATAATGGCCACATGTGATAAATTCCCATTAAGCTGCAACACTAGCATGCATTAACGTCACTTGAATTTAGGGCTTTAAAGTACTGGGGGTGATCTGGAAGGAAAATGGGTGTCAATTCCAGTTCATACTGTGTTTCAGTAGCATGTTCTATGTAAATATGCACCATACTTAACCCTTTAAAATAATTGATATTGTTAATGAAATTGTTTGCTCAGCAAAACTCAAGGACTCAGCTAGTTTTTGGTGCATACTTATCATTAGTATTAATTCATATGACGCTTTAAGGCAATACTAATCCTATGTGATCTTATTATTCCTCAATTTAATAAAATGTGCAACTGTTAACAACATACACAAATTAAAATGATGACAACAAAAATACACGGAGTTCTCGTGTTTTCCAGTTGAATCTTTATAAAAAGTAATTGATTCTTTTGTAACTCGCAACTCGTTTTTTCAGCTTGTAACTCGCAACTCGCATTTTGTTGGCTTGTATCTCGCAACTCGCTTTCTGTAATTCGCAACTCGCTTTTAGTAAAAAAGTATGAAAGGAGCAATTTAACTCGCATCTCGCTAATTGACCAAAAGTCGCACTCTGTTTCACCTAAGTACTTTTTTTGACATTGCTTGCATGTCATCAGATAAATGACATTCATTGTTTTGCAATTGGCATGGCAGTTTATATTGACTATGCCGCCAGTATGCCGCCAGTAGAGGATTGTTAACATGTATGCGTGACAGGCATGAGTTTGCATGTCTGGTATCTAGTCATACAACATAACTGGTTTTAATTTCTCGTACCAGTATATCCCGCAGACTTTTGTGTCTTCTGTAAGCCATAATTGGTTTCTCTGAAAATAGTTTCTTGAGACGATCGGATGATTGTATGACTGGCCAGTGACTCGTTAAAATCCCTTTAACGTCAGGTTCGTTTGGGTGGAAGGTAAGTACACATGGTGTCTTTGTATCAGAAGCATCTGACTTGTTTTTTTTATTGCAAGATATCGTTTTCATTGTTCTCTCTTGTCTGTTGAGCAAGTGTTGTGAAAGTATTTTAGCTCGGATCTCGAATGTATTTTGATCTGATGCGCATTTCTAAATTGTATGGTATATTTTTGGAGCAGTGTTTTGGGTGACAAATACTCGGCAGTAAGTATTTGTGTCTGTCGGGTTAGTGTATAAATCGACTATTATTTTGCCGTCCTTTATATGGGACTGTGTGTCCAGGAAAACGTGTTCTGTGTTAGACATTTCAGCCATAAATTTGATGTTGGGGTGCAATTCGTTAGCTTGTTCATGGAACTAGTGAGGAGTTCGGTGCCATGTCACATTTCATGTCAGTATCGTCTATAAAACAAATCCATATGACTTAACGATTTTTAATTTGACTTTACACTGAACATTCTTATGATTATACATTTCCAGGAACTATTAATATAGTGCATTTACTATATTAGATGTAGTCACTGTATATGTCACACATAGCGACTGGTTTACCATTTATATAGACGGATATATCACTATATATATGTCACACTTGGTGACTGGTTTACCATTTATATAGCCGGATGTACCAGCTTGTTAACCCTTAACCCGTTAGGTACGACTTTACGTCCATTGTAAACCCAGATAAGTCTGCGGGGCAGTAAGTATTTGAGACTGTCTGTCAGTTTAATGTATAAATCGACTGTTATTTTGTCGTCTTTTATATGTGACTGTGTGTCCAGGAAAACGTGTTCTGTGTTGGACATTTCAGCCATAAATTTGATTATGGGGTGAAATTCGTTAGCTTGTTCTACAAAGTAGTGAAGAGATTCGATGCCATGGCATATTTCATGTCAGCATCGTCTATAAAACAAAGCTATTTGACTTAACGATTTTTAAATTGACTTGCTATTGAACATTCTTATGATAACATATTTCCAGGAACTATTAATATAGTGCATTTACTATATTAGATGTAGTCACTGTATGTGTCACAAATGGTGACTGGTTTATCATTTATATAGCCGGATATATCACTATATATATGTCACACATGGTGACTGGTTTACCATTTATATAGCCGGATGTACCAGCTTGTTAACCCTTAACCCGTTAAGCACGACTATAATAGCCTTTAAGTCCATTGTAAACCCAGATCAGCCTGTGAGTAACTCGCAGGCCGATCATAGTTTACAATGTCCGGCTGCATATCAGTCATTTTCCCCAAAAAAAACATTTTTCACATAAATGGAATGGTCTTATTTTAAAGAAAGAGCAGTCCATTATATATATGTAGCGGGTTAAGGGTTAAATAAACTACTGCTACTTGTATGGATGTGTAAAATAATTAAAACCGCGCGACAAAATCATCAAGATTTTACGACACGACTAGTTCTGGGTTTTCCAAGTTTCATATTGTAGGAGACATGTCAACAAATCCAAACAATACATGTTCGTACATTGACCATGGACCTACATTGATCGTGAACCTACATTGGCCTTATCGGTACAACCCCTCGCACTGAGGTAAACGATTTACATTCGTACAAACTGTCGCGTAAATGATTGTCCTGCGTTTATCGAGTTCGTGCATTACGAGAATGCTTGTTGAGTATTTGGTTTTGGACTGGTTATAGTGTGTCTCCGGTATCGTAAACCTCGAAAGAGTTTCTTTAAAATGTCAAAACATTGGGACATTGCACAAACAAACAATTATTGACTGTAGGACATTATTTTGTCATCAAAATACGAAAACAGTATTACTATTGAAAAAATGCTCAAAATTATTAATCTGGACCACCTTTCATTATAAATGTATTCATGTCCCAGAAGATGTGCAGTTCAAAACAAAAACATGTGCTTTCTTTTCTGTTAATTTTTACAATAACAATAAAACAAATACATCACCTTGTCAATCGATGCTGGGCGTTTTATTGCCTATGGGTTTATTGAAGGAAATACATAGCATTGCTTTCAACGATGCTTTATTATCTGGTGACAGCTCTTGTGAATAAGTTGTTTCATTATTTGCTCAATGATTAAAATAATATCGTTCCGGTATGCGCTTTGTGCTTTTAAATAATATTGACCCACTGAACTTAACTTTCTGTGTATATTTTCACCAGAGTAAGGGAGTTATCAATTATTTTGAAAATGGAAACGCAACCGGAATGTGTTACCTGTTTTAACTCCCGGTAGAGATTAAAGCTTTAAATGGCATGTGTCTTTGTAGACAATTCTTTATTTGTAATTTCATATTCATCAGCTCATAATGAAGTCGAGTATTTAAGAGTTCAATTTTAACTCATAACATCATTTCGCTTTATTAAAATTGAGTAGTGCACATCGTTCCTGTGATTGCGGGACTCGAACACACTCCTTTCTGATTTACAAACAAGCGTCCTAACCTCTTAGCTTGTGGTAATTCTTACCTAAAGAACAATTATCTGGATTATTTTATTTAGTAGTTAATAGGTTTGTGCTCAATGTATAATGCTTATTTGTAGCAAGGTCACTGAAAAAGAACAGATGTTAATCGTTTAATTGAAAATAACACCTGTCAGAATAACAGTTAGATAACAGCTAGAATAACAGTTATAATAACTAGTTAGGGTATGGCAGGGAGCTGAAATGAACATACTACTAAATAAATAGAGTATGGTTTCATCTCGTTGGTTAATTCAAACACCTCGATCTATTACATAATGCTAGACATGCTAACACGTATAGGCAAATATCGCTTGTGTAATGTTTATCACTACGCCTTGAAAATCAAATACGAAGGGCGCAAGGTCTCTTTGTCAAATTTCCCTCCGTGAAAACGTTTTATGGAATGCATTTGATCCATTTGAATGCCGTAAATGTGTATTTACATGTGTATCGATGGCATCGATTTCCGACTACTACGCATGTTCCTCGAATTGAAATATCTTCATTAGTGACTCATTCATATTCAGGATATAGTTTAAGGAATTATTTCGAAACTATTGTTTTTGGGGTGAGTGGATATAATTTGTATAGGCAACTGTAAATCAGTGTTTTGATATTTATAGTTTTTGTTTGTTTCTCTGTGTGTTTGTGGTTGACTGTCCTCCTTCAATGCTACTTTTCCTGTTCGAAATCTATATCTACTTAGGCATGCAATGACATGAGAAAATGGTCTAACTCAACATTTGATGACGTCTACCTAAATCCTCAAAGGACGGTAGTTGTTTGATATTTGTCTTACATGGTGTCTTGTCGTATGCTTAACAGTTTTTTATCTCTTTGCTCTGACTTCTGCCACGTCAATGAGTACTTGCTTTGTGTTTTTTTTGTATATTCATATATCATGTATGTGTTAAACTTGTATCGCATATTAATTATGGCTTGTTTGTTAGCAACTGAATTTCCGTTATAGACAGCATTAGTACACTTCTGTTCAAAAGATCAACAGTCTGCAGCATTCTTGAAAGCTTAATATGCAAGTAGGAACACATCTTCAACATATATCTTTTGTTTCCCCTAACAATGAAATTTATAAAATGAACAATGTTTCTGTTTTGGGTCACAATATTAATATACACAAAACTAATAGCATTAGTTAATTATTTGTGAATTTGTTAATTTCCTATTTCTGTTTAATATATATATGCCTGAGATGTAAACACAGTTCTGTTCTGTTCAGCATTGTTCCAGGTGCTTCCAATTGTGGTGGATGTATCAAGAATTCATCAAAGAAATATATGTCATGTGTGCAGATGAGCCAGAATATAATAAAATCGATGAAAGTATGACAAGCACGAGCAATTCAGAAATCCGATTAGACTCCGTGCATACCGTGTACATTTACTAAAATGTATTGGATTTGGATATGCACCTGAAGTACTTACAGTATATCTGATTGTCAAAAATGAAAAGAAAGTGCACAAAATTCGTTCGTCTGCCGTATATCATGTATATGTCATGCCTTGTCGGTAGTTGTAACAAAGATGAGGGAGAAGCTGGATAGAAGAAGAAGTGATCGAAGGCGTGAACGGCCTAGCCAAGAACGCCGGGAAAGAAAGCGACAGTAGCTCGTAGGGAATGATAGGTTACACGCCGAGACACAAAACCCATTTACCAAGACAACAGCTACATGTCCATGCGTTAGATCAAAAACATTCGTTTGAGTATATATTAAAGCAGCTTTAACGCTTTAACTAAACCAAATTGAATAAAAAAACGCAGGTTATATTGCAAAGGGTTACATTGACAATTGAGCAAGCACACTATTTTTCTTATTGTTATTTATAATAATAATGATTCTACCCATGAACTGTTTTACCCAGTTAACATAACATAGCCAAACCATCACATTTGGAAACACACATATCAATTTACTGTAAGCAGAACTTTGGAAGTCGTCGAACATGATAAATATAAACAAGATTGCAGTCTCGGGTTGACTGAAACTGTTCATGAACTGTAGTAGTTAAAGCTTGTTACCATTCAGCCTAAACCGTGATACTCATGCTCTTGTGTTAAACGAGTTAGCATCTAAAATATGGTTGAATAAGAAATAAACAAAATCAAAACAAAACCAATTACAGTTATGATCAATTTATGATACAAACTCATTACTAACTCTAAATCAGTATGTCATACATATTTCAATTAGGTATACTGTGATTGCAAAATATAAAAGTTCTGATTCAATTTAAAATTTACTACGTGCGTGTTTAAAGAAGACAAACTGAAGCCGCAACATAGTCTACTGGTATGATTAGTATATAATTATCAATAATTTCACAATCGTTCTTTATCTTTATCATTATATTAAACACTTCTAGTATCTCTTCCATCTGGTACCTAAACATGCATTTCTACCATCACAGTACCAAGATCATTCTTCTGTAACGCTATCCACAGCACCCACAGTTGTCTCCATAGGAGTATCACTCGTTGTACCTTCGTCGTCATTCTCTTTCCCGATAGGCGTATTGATGGCAACTCTCCTTTTGACAACGGGGTTACATGTCTGAATACATTGACGTGAGAAGTCGGAAGATCCACAAAATGTAGCATCACAGTAGATATAGATACCCTCATGGTTTGTCGTGTATTCAAAGTCTTCGAATACGAAACGTGTCTCGTGTGAAGACTGCGAAATGATGTGTGTGTTACTATCGACCTCGCAGCTGTGAAAGTAAAACAAAAACAGCTAGCTGTTAAAGTATAAAAAACGATGTGTTTTAAATTCTGTATATATATTCTATATTTTATATTACATCCGTTCTAAATAATATTATACTATTCGTTGTTAATCAATTGACGAGCAATAATAGCGATGCATCTTGTATCAAAGTGTAACAGCTTATGCCTGGAAGCCCAAATGTTCCTGAGCTCACCTGTTAATAGTACCAGTGAAATTTATAATGATAACATGCATGGTACATTGTTAGCTTTTTTGCTGTTATATGTAGAATTGAACTAAACTGATCAGTACGCATTTTTGTGCTATGACCCTAAGGACTGTATTTAGTTTAAGTATGTTTCATTGTAGATTGTGTTCAGATTTTTTTATATATAAGATCGACGCGAATATTTGTTTACTGTAGAATGTATTAAAATAATTTGAAAAATGATATCATGTAAGTCCGTGTCGAGCATCATAACTATTTTATCCAACGAGTGTAAGACAATATATATCTAAAAAGGTCCCACATAAAGTATATTTATTAACTTTTCTGCCTTTCTATATCGCTGTCGTATGCCGTTGTATGTTTCGTATGATACCCTGTCGATTTCCGCAATATGGTATGTTAACGGTTACGGAAATCGGTTACGGAAATCAACAAGGCAATTCCAATAGCGCACAGAGTTGATCGGAAAAAAAGAGTTATGACTCGGCATTCATTTGTATATGCGTTACCTTAGTGTATTGCTATACTGATGTGACGGCTTTATAGCACTTCCACACCGCAAGTTATGTGAATCATTATAAACTGGGGTGGAAGCAGCTATGAACAATCATAATTATATAACCTTATATAGTATTATCTACTCTAACAATACAAGGGTTGGAGTAGCACCAAATGCATAGAAGACAATCCCTAAATGCATAGCTGACAGGTAGCTCCAAAGAAATGGGACCCACACCTAAATACATAGGCATACGATCCGAGGTAAAGATTTATAAAAAGTAAATAATATGGGACCCCTGGGCCGGATTCATTTTTCACCCATGACTTTTATTAGTAAACAATTGATACATATTTTACTGATTGACTATTTTTAAAAACGTCTAAATAATTTAAATAGGATATTCGTCTACAGTTTTAGCTATATGGGAACGATGAGACTGGTCGGAGTTTTACCTAAGGGACTTCACTTGAACAAACTTCGTAGTCTAGGAAAGAATGAAGTTTTCTGAAAAATATCGAAAACTGTTCAGGTTTGTTCATCTATCTTGGATGAAAAGTGGCCTAATTTTAACAAACTTGAAATACACCAAAGTACCATACATGAGAAACGTATGACAAATGAGTCAAAAAGGTTCTGAGGGGAATTTTATATCAAAAGTAAAATATAAAATTTTAGAGGGTTTCCTATCTATCTATCTATCTATCTATCTATCTATCTATCTATCTATCTATCTATCTATCTATCTATCTATCTATCTATCTATCTATCTATCTATCTATCTATCTATCTATCTATCTATCTATATATCTATCTATCTATATAAAATATATAATATACGGGTGAAAGGATTTTGGATCTTTGGGATACGTGATGTATGGAAGTATGGAACACTGCCAAAAAAGTTATTTTTTTTAAAAAGTTTTATTTAAACTGCCGTGTATTTATTTCGTATTTGTTCTTTTCCTGTTTGTGTACCACTGATGATGGCGTAATCCGAAAGCGCTTGGGTTTTTATAAACTGTAGTGAAGTGTATAAATGTTTTTTCCCCATCTATAAAATATAATATATATATATATATATATGTATTACAGAGTGATAATTAAGTTTAACTCTGTAAGTTGTTTGGAAAGTGGTTTGTACGAGTTGCTTCCCTTTAACTAGATGTTATGCTTGAGCTGGCTTTTACCTGGAAGTTTGGTCACATGACTTAATTGTGTTCAGCATATTTTGTGTGTCCAGTTCTCTTTTGAGCAAGGTCAGAAATGGTCAGATATGTTTTTTTTTAGAGTTTAAGTATTTTAAACTTGGGTTACTGCAAAGAAGACATGAAGGTTTGTTAATCTCATATTTGCAATTGTTTCCTTTTTAATGTTCCTATGAGTTGATGTAACTTTAATGTTTAGAGTTTGACTATTTTTGTAAATCTAAGACAGTCTATGATTACACATTATTGTACTCAAGATGGCAGTATCATTTACTACATATTTAATACTATTATTAAATACTCACTATCCTTTCAAATCTTTGCACAACATATAACAATGTTATTAACTTGCAGAGTTGACTAATTACACAGTAGTGGATGGTGAAGACAGTAGTATGAGAGAATGATGTACACATAATTCCATAAATTGGTAAGTCAATGTATAAAACTGTGTTGTGTAAGATGTTACACCAATGTATATGTAATAATGTTTTATCATTATTAGCTATAATAGGCCACTAGACACATAAATACTTTATATATATTCTTTATGAGTCGATACATATGGAATGCATTCTTTATTATAAATACATGTACTTGAGATCATGTGTGTATATATGTACTTGTGAACTAATGATTTCAAGATCACTTAGTATGCCTTATTATGCATTTCAGAGTGAGTCGTATCTACCATACGAGTCAAACGAGTTGTATCGTGTCTACGATGATTAATACAGATGTGTATATATAAATGAACCATGGACTTAGTTTATTTCCAACTCCAGTAGTATCCACATACACAAAGTACCGTAGAGAACCCCACGTTATATAACTTTCTCTCGGTAAAACCCATGAATTAACATATATTTATATTAAATAAATCCAGATGTAAAAGGTGACTTATTGACATTCACACTAGCGTTCGTTAAACAGTCTCCCCGCACTACGAATCAGTAGTGTTGTTACATAATGATCCTTTGGGATCATCCAGTCCAATCAATATTGCTTTAAAGAAGAATACTGCTAAAGCATGTGCTAGTGGGCATGAGAAGATTTGCAACTTATCTTACCTCTTATGAACAGAATCGATCAAACCCAATCTGATACTTTCTCTCTTGTTAGTGTTCGTTGCTTCCGAAGGATCCCTTTAATGTATTTATTTCCCTCTTCTCACCCCAACTTATATTTAAAGATAGTGGTAATAATGGCCTCATTGTTGTTTCTTTGATAAAATAATTGTTAATTTTTAACTTACAATACATTTAAGTTTGGTCGAACTTAAATTTTTCAGAACATATTGAATGTTTTCTTTTGCCCATGTCATAGAAACGCTCAATAGAAATATTGAAAAACATGTCATAAGTTACGACTTTCACAAACATAATAATTTTATTAAATATTAGATAGTAATCTGTCAAGACATCCAAATGCAATTGATTACCATAAATGTTATAGATAAAATCGATACTTTGAAATTTGAATACGTAAATAAATAAATATGTAATAAAACTGACCCGTTGTTGATAATGTAAAACTTCATGTTGTCTGGAGCGTTTGGTGTTGGCTTTGTGTAGCACGTGTGAACTTTCATCTTGATTGTCCAATCAGCTGCTGTTGTAAACACCTTTACATACACCTGCGTGCCGACTTGCACATGCAGAGGGTTTCCAGGTATAGAGTACATGTAGTTGGCATCTTGATAAAACGTCATGTTGACAGCGTAGTGACTCGATCCGGTCACGTAATGACCATTGTTACTTCCCGAATCGTGGTGAAGGTGACCTGTTAACCAAAAAACATATTTTAAGAAATAATTTTCCAGTAATAAAATTTATAGAAGGATATAATACTTAGTACGTTTTCCGTGCATTCCCTTATGTGAAAGAAATATTAAATTTAAACTGTATATATTCTTGACAGACGGTATCAATAACACGAATATACAAACCTGATGAAGTTTCATTCCGCTGCACGTCACACTCCACACCGACTGTCCAGTTGTAATGTCGGATAATGAAGGGATGATTGGGATCGTGTTGTGCATACACCAGCTCGTTGCTGTACACGAGGACGTTATTTCTAATCTACAAATGAAACATATACCTTATGAATTGTGAAGAAACACTACCAACGGTCATAAACATTCCTAGCTAATTACTATCTACTTATAGTTATTAATTTGCGTTTCAGTAATGAGTTGTTATCATTATTCATGTCTTTGGCTATGCTTTATTATAATAATACTGAGTGCAAAACAACTACAAACCGTTTCACTGGTCAGGCATTCTCTGAGACCTTGTTGGAATGTGAGACTCCAGCCATTATATACACCAGAACACGTGTTTTCACCCAGGTAAATATCAGAGGCAATAGCACCAGGATATATTTGTCGCAGTCTGTAAATATCTACGCTGATGTCCCATCCAAACTCATTACATCTAACGCTGATTGTGCTTTCAATGTTATATCCTGCAGTGAAATATTACTTAGTCTAAGTAATTGAACATATTAAACGCTGTTTCATTAAAAATTAGATATATTTATATTATATTACATTATTGCAAGGCTTTCTCGAGATTTTTGAATAACGAAAACGTGTTAGTGCTACGGTGAAATCCTTTCTACAGAATATTTTCCACCAGCCGAATGTTTTGAAATTAGTTTTACTTTGCTTTTTAATTGTATGCAGATGTTAGACAACGTGACGTAATTTAGCGAGTGACACCATAGTTATGTCAATGTATGGTTATCCATTTACGTCATTTGTTCCGATGACAAACGTTGTATATCATGTTGCACAATGAGTGTAAATGAACTGGGATTGATCATAAAGTTCTCAAACAATTTGTACATCATAGCATTCAAGAGGTTTCGGTTATTTATTCTACAATTTTTAAAACTTCTAGTCACATATTGATATTTTTCAGTGTCGTTTTTTTGCGATGCATCGCAGAGGATTTTCATTATCGCAGTGAAAAACGATGGATTTTTCAATACATGATTTCTATCCTGTGAAATCCGGTGTTGAAAAATTCATGGAAATTAAAACTCTGTCTTCGTCACTTTCACCATCATAAACGATACTTAGGCGAAACTGAAATGAGAGTTGAACAGTTCGCTAATTTATTCATATTCAATGTCTCTGACGTATATGCGGTTTGTCTAATGTTTGTCTAATGTCTGTAGCGTGACTGTGTGAAAAGTAACTCACCTGAGGTTGTTAACCACCAGGGATATGTTGTTCTGTAATAATAAGGCGTAGTCGTCTCGTAGTAGTAAGCTGAAACAAAATTACTATAGTTACCAGCATCAGTATAATGTGACTGGGTGGTGTATCATGCTACGTGTATACGGCAAGGTTGTTAAAAGCGACCTCGATGCCCCCCCCCCCCTCCCCAATCCCCCCCGTACCACCACCACCACCACCACCACACATACACACATTTTAAGTAATTTGTATTTTACTCAGTATATTATTGAATTTGCAGCACACTGTATAACGTCTACAGTCAATTCCGTCTAACTCAAATCGTATGAAATCCAATGACTAACATCAACATTTATAGTGCTTTTTTATAATAATTGTAGGCATAAAATATTAAAAAGGATATGTAGCTCTCACAGAACACAGACAACCAAATACACACGTACAAAACAAAGCGATTACACGATAAAATAGACGTTAAGTATGCGAAGCCACACACATATAACTCACAGTGACAATCCACACCAGCAACTTGTGTATTACTACAGCTAAAACCGCCGTCGTCATAACCACACTGTGATAAATCAGATTCATAGCCATAACATCTAAGGTTGGATAATACCTTTTGTCCAACACCTTGACCAAAGTAACCATTATAGAACGGCGTGCCGTAGCTGAAATATATGAAAATGGGTTAAATACAAACTTGTTACGATAGCTTAAAATATTAATTTGACTGATAATACAACCAAAACTAGAGCCAGCGCATATCCCCGCATGTTTTAATTAGTGGCATATATTCACATTTAAGCCATAGTTCACGTCACTTTTCTACAGCTAAGCATATAGAGGTAATTGTATATTTTATGTACTCCCGCCCACCCCACCACCACCTCCACCACCGCCCACTCCCCTATATTCCCATCCCAGGGGAACGTATGAACGTTTAGATAACCCTTTGTACATCTACACATATATTTCAATCATATACCAAAGTTTTAAGTTCGTAACTCTAACGGAGTAGGAGAAGCTTAAGATAGTGCCAATAACACACGGACGGACGAGATAACCCACCGACCTCCCCTTTTTGAAAAAAATGAGGGTGTAAAAAAATCATTATTTATTTATTTAGATGGGTCTTTCACGGTATAATTACATGGATGTTATAACTGAATTAATGAAGCAATGGACACTGTCTTGTCCATTTGGGCACATACAATCGAGTTAAGCTAACCAATAGGTCGTGTTGTCTATTGTCCGTTCCAAACATGTTTTAACCAATCTTTGTGTTGAGTATTATATTTTTTATTGAATGTTAAACATGCTCTTTGTGGTACATTGCGGACCTAAAGGACCGTTTTTTTCACTTCCATATCTCGAATAATATCCTAGCTGACCCCTATCTATCTAATTCATAAATTTCTGGATGGATAACACAATTAGGTGGATGCTTTCAACTTTGGTAAACACTCTCGTAATCTATCAATTCAATAAAACCGATTAATACCGACAGGGTCATAGTCAGACACAAAACACACCGTATCAATAGTATGTATAACACAATCATATTTATGGGTGAGGAGTCCGAGTTATCTTTAAAAGTTACGTAACCAAAGAAACAATGCAAACTAATAGACGGACGTTGTGGTTCTAAATACTTATTATAAAATCGAGTATAAAGAAGGATAAAAATATCGGACAGGGAAAGCAGCATTCAAGGACGACAGTCAACCACAAAACACACAAACAAACACGCAAACAGACAAACGAAAAGGCAAAAGTAATAAAAAATGCAAACGACATCACAAACACAAAAGGGTTGACAATAGGGCTACCGCCTTGGAACGGTCAGTGGCAAAGTAGGACACTGTGGGTTTAAACCGGTTCTAGGGTGCACCAACCTCGCACTTACCCTACTGTCATCCCATTAAAACAGGACAGTGTAAATAAAGAAATCCTCGCCATGATCTAAACTCTAACCAACAAGGCAGCATCAATAGGCAATATAAGTAAAACACAAATATGCTCGTGTAAATATAATACAAAAAAACAATAGCCTAGAAAGCCACAATGAAGGTACTCAATGACTTGGCAGAGGCCAGAGCAGTAAGAGAATACACCATTAAGGGCACGACAAGAAAGAACATGGACAAACATCAAACGCCACCGTCCCAATGGGCTTTAATTAGGCGTCATCATAGGGTCCACAGCCTGTCCGGTCATTGTTCAATTAAAGAGGAAATCATAGTGGCGAAATGTAAAAGGGTCCACCACCAAGCATGCAGTACGTTGCAAAATGATAGGGTCATAACCTCTTTTGATAAACTTTTTAACAAGTTTAACAAAGATAGTACGACAGTGATCTTGACCAAGAATCTTACGAAGTTTATAAATCACATCACCATAGAAGTCAGGTTGTGATAGTCCTTGTCGCAGTAGAGTCCTTAAATTACATTTATATTTGGAAAGAAGATCAGGGTTACGATAATAAAATTTTGCAAAGGTTAAAGAAATATAAAAAGATCGGACAGGTAAAGTAGCATTCAAGGAGCACAGTCAACCACACAACACAGAAACAAACATGGAAACAGACAAACAAGAAGGCAAAAGTAATAATAAAAGTAAACGACATCACAAACACCAAAGAGACTAGCAATCTGAACAGTTTAAATAGAACATTGGTATGCAACAATGATAATAGATAGACATCAGTGTTCTAGTCACTGTAAGAAAAGAAAATGTAATAAAGGGTTTTACGTCTAACCATTATGAAATACTACATTTACCTTCCTGCGAACTAAGAATACCTTTGCCAAAATGTTTCTGTATGTGTTTCTATGAAACCTCTAGGGATCAATGTCAATGTCGTCATCTACTCTTTAGCTTACTGAACGAAGGGATGGTGAGTTGTCCGTCGTCCGCCTGTCCGTTATTTTTTGCATCGTTAAGACGATAGGTTAGATCTTCATTTTATCAGATATTAACCAAACTTGGCCAGCTTTTTTAAATCAATGCAAACACCGGATGTCATGAGAACACCGGAATTATGGCCATTTATTTAGTTAGATATGCTATATTTTGCTTCATTAGGACGATAGGGTCTTCATTTTTCCATTTGATCCTTACCAAATGGAGCCAGAGTTTTGATGTCATTAAAAACTTAGACACGTTCGAATACCAGCTAGATCGGATTAGTAACACTGTATTTATGGCCTGTGTTTAATTAAATATTTTATATTTTGCCTCGTCAAGACGGTAGGGTTTTCCTTTTCCATCTGATATTTACCATCAGATTGTTGCTACAATGAAAGCTCGGAAAAGTTTAAAAAAACAGCTAGATCGGAATAACAAATCAAGAGTTACTGCTCTTCAGTTAATTAAAATGCTATATTTTGTTTCGTTAGCACTTTAGCACCTGTATTTGCCATTTATCTTTACCAATATATGCCTATTAGTTGATATTAATAAAAGCTTAGACAAATTAAAAACCGGTTAGACCTGAATAATAACACCAGAGTTATGACCCTTTATTTATTGAAAAATGCTATGTGTTGCTTTGATTAATCCGTAGATATTTCAGTTTTCATCTGATCTTACCCAAACTTGGTCAGATGTTGGCTTTGAAGTAGAATACCGCTTAATCCGGTGCTAGGGGGCGTGAGAGGTGTTGCTTCCTACATTACTTCTCATGAACAGACTCAGTGAAACCGAGTCTGCTGCTTTATTCTCTTAATTGTGTTTTTTGTTCCCAAAGGATCACCTTTATCAGTATTTATTATATTAATACTAGCCTAAATAAGTTCAATATATAGCCATAGTTGATGAAAAACAGCAGAATTATTGTCCTTGATTAAATAAAGAATGATATGTGTTGCTTTATTTACTCTGTATGTTTTTCACTTTTCATCTGACCCTTATCAAACTTGTTTTGAATATTAATATAAATAACCTCTCGGAAAAGTTTGGAAACCAGCCATATCTGATTCACTCCCATCATTACACACCCACTACTCCCACTCTACCCCCTAACCTGTCCCACTGGCCCCATTTTTTATATTTTATTTTATGAAGTTATGTCTGACTAAGGAAAAAAGCATTGACAAATTGAAAAACTAGCAAAATTTATATCGACCTTGGAACAGCAGGTTTTTGTCCCTTAAACTATTTAAACATACTAAACTTTGTTTTGTAAACATGCTATCTATTTAATTTTTCATCAGATCTTTACCAAACTAGGTCATAGTATTGTTTCCAATTACAGCTTGTACCGTTCAAATCTGAGAAACATAAGAGATGTGGCCCTTGATTAAAAATGAGCTATATTTTGCCTTTATACCACCATATGTCCTTAATGTTTCATCTTAATCAGTCTTGTTCGAAGTTTATTCAATAAAGGCTCACACAAATTTGAAAATTTACAATAGCTAACACCCCAATCCTGAACTCAACAGCCACACCATCCCCACTTCCCTGTTATAAGAGCCGTGTTAGAAGTAGAGCGTCCACAGACCATCTTTGGTCTCTTCTTATTTTTCTTATTCAAATACACTCCTATCTGTTTCTGTATGAATGTCTGTTTTCTGTCTAGCTATAATAGTTATTTATTTTGAGGTAATATCAGATTTATTGTTATCGTGAGATGAGAACTATATTTTGATCATAGTAGGTGAATTAATATATTTGAGTTTAGTCTTTTCGAGAATAAAATCCAATACTTGCAACAAACATCTTCCTTTGTTTTGATTCACAAACGATGGAGGGTAATATAAGGGTTTTATGTCTCACTGCAGTGAACACATAAGCAATAAACACATATTGAGGAGATTGATTGTTTTAAAGTTATTAACAGAGATTATTTCATTAAGAAAATGAATATTCAAAACGAAATACTCTACAATAAGGATGAAAATAAACTAGCGGACAGTTTATAAACGTACAGATTTAATATTTGTTGAAAGAACTGCATTTCCAATAAACTAAACATGTGCAGGTAAACTTCCTTTAGCATCTCTCGTAGTGAGTAAACGGCGATTGACATAGAAGGGACAGTTTCGTCTCAAAGTGAAAAGAAATTAGTCAAGTTAGAATTTTCCCATCAACTAACGGCATCCTTCACATTATGGCTTTCGTTCTGTATGTTCATTTAAAAACGATCTAACCAAGTCATAGTACTCAAATATACAGATATACATACTAGTGATAGACTTGGTTAAAATGTGCTGCCTTTCAAACTCGTGCAGGTCTTTAAATAGGCAAGCCGTATACCAACACAAATAAAAAAAAAATAATAATAATAAAATAAAATAAAATGATGAAGTTCGCCGACCATCTCCAATCCAATTTAAGAATCGTAATGTTGAAAACAAATAGTTACCTATCACCATAAGACATCCCCAGCATTCTACAAATGACCTTGACGTCATTGTGGTCAAACGAGTGGTCACACACTGTTCCCCATTGTCCGTTGTGATAAACTTCTACACGGCCTGAATACTGGTTGTGCCCATTTACCAGACGTATTGGTGTGTATGCTGAATTTTAATATTGGTATTTCTAGTTGCATCGTACTATATATTTACCTTATGACGGACGAAGATGATGTAAACATATTTCATTTTACTATTTCATTTTGTTTATGTAAAACGTGCATTGCTTTGGTCGATATATTTTATGTTAGGATACGTAGATAGATGTTACTTAAGTTGTGTGTATTGTGTAAAAACACTTATAAACGTATTATATATTTTAAATTTGAATGAAATGAAACTGAGCATTGAATGGTGTTATTAAAACACACGTGTATAAATATGTGTATACGTATATGTATATATATAAGATCTTACATGTGTGCCTGTTTAATATAAAATATATTAAATGAGTTGGATACAATTATATGATGCGAGACGTAAACGTGACTGTGAGACTCATGCGAGACTCCGTCTAGCGTCATATCAATTTTATCCAACAAGTTCGTTAAATTCAATATTAAATAGGCCCAAATGTGAAATCTTATTTATCACACAACTTTAAAACATGTGTATTAATGTAACTTCCGAAATACGTTGATTCAGACTTTTCCGAACACATCGTTTGTATTAATGTTATTACCTCCGAATATAGATGTATAAATATATTAGTCTTTAGAATATCTCTCCTCTTTAATAAAATGGTTTACCAGAATTTGTTTATTTCGTAAAATAATACAAAGTGAGAGTAATGATATAAAAAAACGTTCATTATTTATTGATAAAAGTACGAGTTAAAATTGCATTGATAAAGGCCCAACTGCCGTATAAAGGCCACTAGATGAAGCTGGTACAGGTTTTTCATTTAAATGTATACATGGTTAAATCAGGGAGTCCTTTTTCAGAAAATTCCACCTCTTAAAAAAATTCGATATTTGGCACAGAAGTAAACTGATATTAACCAATTGTATAGGTAAAATCATATTTGTGAGTTCAATTTTTATTCCTAGTTTCATTTTTGTTTAAACACAACTGACAGAAATTTGAAAATATAAGCGAAGAGCCTGTGGGGTTATGAACTGAGATGTGTACATAAATACACGTGGTATGTTTACAGCAGTTATGGCTTACAGATAGGCAGTAGCTATAATTGACCTTTGTTGCAGTACTCTGAGATGGGATGTTTGTATCTGTAGCTATTCGTGTGTTCCTGATAACAAATCATCTCTACCATTTTCACATTAGAATTCGAAACATCACCGTGTACTTCTACATATCTCCCATGAAAATTGAATATTCCCCCTTTAGGCTCAGTGATGTATGTTCCTTAGACATAACTATATACGATGCAATTCCTCATCTTATTATCTACATCATGTCCAGCCATTCCTAACAATAATTTGTACAGTATGCTTTATTTTGAATGTTTATTCCCAACACAATGTCATCCTAACATACATGTCGAAATTATACGCATATCTTGTGTACTGCAGTATATATACGCTGTTTCTCAAGACCAACTATCATTAGCAATTAATTTGCATTCTTATGTCATAAAATACTTGCTGACAGTGTAAGTTCTGTTTAGTCAACAGGTTACATTTTTTTGGCGCAAAAGTACATAGCATTTCTTCTTTTATGTAATAAACAGTGCAGTGGAAATTAGATGAAAATAAAAGAGTAGAGTAAAACATGAATACTACTGAATAAGCATTTCACAGTTCAAATAAAATAAACAGAAGTTACATAGATTGGAGTCATTGGATTAAAAAAAACGTTATACTCCTAGCTGATTTGTAGGTACATTTTCGTGTCGTCTGCCTACAGAGAAATTTGTTTACATGTTCTATTATTAGAGACATTCGCGGTAAATGACAGACCTGTATAGCTGGTGTAATTCATAAGACACACCTCCAAGCTCTCTCTACCAGGGTAGGGAATGTTTCGCCTTTAAGAAGGAGATGCATCATGTCCAATATGCACCAGTTGAAAAAATATATACATAATAACTGTATACACGTATTACCTGAACTTGAGACTGACAGCGCTGCGGTAGTAGAATAAAACCACCAGGGTAGTGGAGTAGTACTTCTTGATGACGTTAATGTTGATTCTGTAAAATATCGGATAACAAATACTGAATATTCGAAGTGGTTCAAACACATTTATTCATAATTGTGTACATTCAAACGATAATTCAAATGCTCAAAACATATCCTTTCAAATGTGCGTAAATCAACTGGTAACTACAAATAGGTTATTTTTGTCAATGTGTGTCGCCAGATTAAAGTTGAGAACGAATCAAACTTCAACAAAATGCAATTACTGCGCGATATAATGAAACAAAAGAGTCCAAATGGGCATGAAGCGCTTAAATTGTACTTATTGAACCAGTTAAATTTACACAGCGTACATTAATGGTGTGTTGTTCACTATATATGCTTGGTGCAACATATCAATATTATTGACTAAGAATTTACTTTAAATATATGTAAATAAAAAGACTCTGAGGAGACCCTATATCCAATGGCCCTCTCGATGTCTTATTGTGTAAGGTTTCGTGCAGACTGTATACTATCAACATCTGGAGGATGAAGGCATTTTCTTCTAACCGTCTTTATATTCCTTATTAGACTTATCCCCCTCTTTTAATTAGTAGTAGAAGTGCTGACTACCAGCAGAAACATGTTAAAACCTGTTGGCATGCACTTAAAAGATACACTTAGATTTTGCTTGCTGTAACAGAAACACATGTGGGTTATTTTTGGAATAATACGTATTATGGCCTTGTCAGTATTGTCAATAAGCATTTGATAAAATTATTCTGCTTCTAAAATACCTGACATTGTCTGACCGTCGTTTACACAAATGGCCTATTTCTTTTCGAAAACGGTATTTTGACCTGTTTTATCCGAATATCATGTTCTATAATGTGTGTTCAAATTAGTAAAAATGTGGCTATTGTAAAACATTTTCTTCTCAAGACGCCATACGTAGGAAATGAAGCATTCACAGAACACAGTAAGCCAATGTTCTACAAAACATACATACAAAACAAACAACTATTACAAGGAAAATAGAATAAAAACATGCGACACTAAAAACATAATCGGGTTGACACTAGGAGTACCGCCTTGGTAAGATCATGGGTAAAATTGCCGCTGGGAGTTTAAAGCAGGTTTTATTAGCTAGGGACCAATATGGTCGGATGTGGACAGAGTGGACAAAAGCACCAAACTTTCTGTGATAGTAGTTGGTAGTCTAACTTGAAAATCGAAAAGGGTCCCAAGGTCACAGATCATTCTGTTACTATTTTTAGCACATTTCAAAATGGCCGCCATCCAAATGCTTCAAACAGCAATATATTCTTAATTATGGCTTAACCCAAAGACGATTTACACAGAAATGTTTTATTTTGGCTTATATGTAAGCTCTATAATATATTAAATGTCCCCCTCCCACCAAGTTAACTATTTTTAGCACACTGCAAAATGGCCGCCATCCAAATGCTTACAAATAGAAATATATTCTTAATTACAGCTTAAATAAAACAAAACATTTACACACAAGTGTTTTATTTATTTGTATTGGATTAGATTTAAGCTGCTTTGTAATATAATAAATGTCCCCCACCCTTCACCCCACCTCACCCCCCACCCCATCTTACTATGTTTATCACATTTCAAAATGGCCGCCATCCAAATGCTTAAAGATAGCAATATATTCTTAATTATGGCTTAACCCAAAGACGATTTACACAGAAATGTTTTATTTTGGCTTATATGTAAGCTCTATAATATATTAAATGTCCCCCTCCCACCAAGTTAACTATTTTTAGCACACTGCAAAATGGCCGCCATCCAAATACTTACAAATAGAAATATATTCTTAATAACGGCTTAAATAAAACAAAACATTTACACAGAAGTGTTTTATTTATTTGTATTGGATTAGATTTAAGCTGCTTTGTAATATAATAAATGTCTCCCACCCTTCACCCCACCTCACCCCCTACCCATCTTACTATGTTTATCACATTTCAAAATGGCCGCCATCCAAATGCTTAAAGATAGCAATATATACTTAATTATGGCTTAACCCAAAGACCATTTACACGGATATGTTTTATTTTGTTTTTGGTTTAGATTTAAGTTTAGATATATTAAATGTTTGTTTTTTGTTTAGGGTAAGACTCCTATTTAGCATATCAAAAGTTATTCTTCCATATTGCATTATGATACACCTGTGATGTTAGTATTCACCCACATATTTACAGAACATAGGACAGCTGGCTTTAAGTTGCCCACACCCATACAGTCTCATACAAGCCATACGTATGTAACACGTAATAGTGTTCAGAGCACATCCATACATATACAGGCCATTAGCTTTCATGTTACATGTACGGATATACCCAATGTATTGTACGGAACACAGAAGCAGTGTCGTCAAGTCACACAAACAGTCATACATGTCATGTTAACATGTAAGTATACCTACGTATTGCATGTAACATACCATTCCACTTATGATACAGAACGTAGAGACAGTGTGCTTCAAGTTGCCCACACTCATTCAAATACTGGCCATGCCTGTCTTTTTTCAAGAAAGTTTATACCCACATATTGTTCAAAGGAAAATAGTGACTGTGGGCTTTAAGTTGCCCGAACTCAAACAGATATAGGCCATACCATTCAAGTTGCCCACATCCAGATACAAACCATGCATGTCATGTTATTATAAATAACACAGATGAAGAAAGAAGGCTTCAAGTTGCGCGCACACACGTATTGTACAGAACGTAAAGGCAGCGGGTTTCAAGCTAGCCACACTTATACGGACACAGGTCATACCTGTCATGTTAAACGTAAGTATAGAGCCACTTATTGTACGGAACATAGATGCTGAATGCGTCAAGCTGCCAACATCCAAAGAGATACAGATCATACATGTTATGTTTATACTTAAGTATACACGCACATATTGTACAGAACCAAGAGGAAGCGGGCTTCAACATACCTACACTCATACAGATACATGTCATTCTAGTATATACCCACGTATTGTAAAGAACATACTTGTAGATATAGAAGGCTTCAGGCTGCCCACACTCATACAGATACATGCCTTTCCTGCCATGTTACATGTAAGATCACAACCCCATATTGGACACAACACTGGGACAGTGGGCTTCAAGTCCTGTCAGGTTACATGTAAGCCCACACTCAATTATTGTATGGAACGTAGAGTCAGAATGCTTCAAGTAGCCAATACTCATACAAGTATAGGCCATACATGTCAATTTACACATAAGTATACATCCATGTAGTGTACAGAATATAGCTTCAGAAGTCTTCAAGTAGCCCTGGTAAAAGAAAATAAGAGATACTATTCCAGAAATTAGCAGTTTTAGCGTTTTTTTTACTCTTTTTTTCTATTTGTTTGCCAAACTATCCATATATATCCCTTTATTGATTTATAATTTTATACAAATATATCATTACACTTAAATGGGTAAATAAAATAATGAATAGCATTTAAAATATATGTTTATTAACTTATTCCAGAAATCAGCGGTTTTAGTTGTTTTTCCAAGATTTTGACCCAAAAAAAACAATACATTTAGGGATTGACGAACTTTTGGGGACCCTTTTAAAAATAAGATGAAATGTATAAAATATCATTATACCTAATATGGTAAAAGAAAATAAGAGATGTTAAAGATAGTTTTTTAAGGAACTATTTGAGAAATCAGCAGTTTTAGTGTTTTTTACTATTTTTTCGATATTTTTTGCCAAAAGACCCATATTTATCCCTTTATGTATTCATTATTTCATAGGAATATATCATTACACTTAAATGGGTAAATAAAATAATGAATAAACATTTAAAATATATTTTTATTGAATTATACCAGAAATCAGCAGTTTCTGTTATTTTTCCATTTTTTCCCCCCAAAAAATACATTTAGGGGTTTACGAACCTTTGGGGACCCTTCTAAATCTATGGAGAAATACAAAACAAACATTTGAGGAAATGTTGGTGCTTTTGTCTGGCGTGTCTAGAATGGGTCTTAAAATCTGGGTTTTGGTCCCTAGCTATATAGATGAAATTTGTTTTCAAAATAAGGCTGATTGAAAGGGGATATAAATATTTTTATTTAATGTATCTTAAAATGTAGGCATTACAGGCGAAACATGCTTCTGCTATTTTCTAATATATTACTCTGGGGGCGGGGCTAAATATTATCACAGGGTCTCTGTTTTAACAAACTTGATATGTGACTATTAGTTTATGCTGCATGGATACTATTAGACCTGTAGCTCATACAGTTTCAGAGAAAAGTATTTATTTGAAATGTATTGCAATGATCTATGTAAAACCTTTTACCACGGGCCATATTTTATATCAGGGTCACAGTTTTAAAAGTAATACTCTTTAGTACTCTAAACGTATTATACATACGCAATATTATAAATATAGATCTTGAAGTTTCAGAGAGAGAAGAATATTTTTAAAGAAACCTGGTTTTTATTTAAAAAAAGGAAGATCACTCTAATAATAGGAAACAGCTACCATGTAGGAGCTACTATCATGGATTTTAATTTTCTTTGTTCTATAATGAATGCATGGTGTTACGGCACTACAACACATATGTAGTTCATATTGTGTGAGAAAACCGATGAAAAGTATGTGCTTGTTTAGAAAAAAAAAGTATGCTAAAAGGCCAAGTGTTGTATGAAATTATATAGAAATGGTATATTTTCCTTTTTTGTTATGTTCCTAATAACAGAATTTGTTCAATATAGACAATATATGCAATTAAATTGATAAGTCACCATGCATATTGGGATTTAATATTGGTTTTTGGAACCGTACCATTATGCTTAAATTTTTTAATTTTGTTGGAATTTTTACGAAATGCTATATTTTTCCTATTTTATGTATCTAATAATAGGCCTTTATTTAAATAAAGACAATAAAAAAAATAAAAAAATAAAAAAAAAAAATAAAAAAAGAAATTCAAAAAAGGAATTTCAAAAAAAAAAAAAGACAAAAAATACAACTAGACATCAAAAGCAACATTCCTGTAAATTTGTAGGAAAATCCATCAAATAGTTTTAGAAGAGAAGTCGCTCAAAAAAGCTGCGCATGGAAAACTATAGCAAATGCCTTTAAGCGGTCTAAAGAATGAATGAATGGGGTTTTATGATACGTCGACACATAAATAGGTCATATTGTGCGCAAAAACCGATGAATCATGAAAGAATGAAGTAGTAATTAAAAATAATGTAAACGTATAAAGATAACAAATAAGGGATGATATGGTAGCGATATAAACTATGTATATATGTAAATCAACAAATACCCGCCAACGGGCTTGTAAACAAGTTAATAGATATAGGAACAATTTATATTGATTTATAAAGTCTGATTTCTTTAAAGCTACACAATCCCGATAAAATAATACAATTTCAAGTTGTTTTAAACATAAGAACGCCTATAGATGAAGTTCTTTGCTGGTTTGTTGTCTACATTGTTTAGGCTGGTATATTGTCATAGCGTATATCGAGGCATTTGCATAATAGGCGTGATAAACGCTTCGGTAACTTTGAAATTGTACCACCCAGCGATTACGGGTATATAAGCCTAAACGTTTATATAGCAATTTGCTCAGATATCCGATAACTACAGATTATTCAACTCGATGAGGATATTTAGTGGCGTGCAATGTAACTATATACATGTTTGTATTGTTGAACGAAAGGGAACAAGTAAAATGCGTAAGGCATAACGTAAATACATAACTATGTAAACACTTACCCGCTTATTCCACATATGTTCCATATCTTGTATATACTTATTTCCTAAAATATCCTTCAAATAATCCCAAATCTAACACGTATTATACATGTATACATATACAGAGAGCGTGTATCAGTAGCCAATAGTATGACACGTGAAATACATGCTCCAGTGTTGACTCGGGACAGGGAGAAATTATTGTTTACAATGAGACACTTGAAGGATATTGTTCTATTGTAATATATATGGAATTTTCTTTTGTACCAGCAATATTATTTCTCGCAAATCGTAGTTTTCAGGATGTGAGGAAGGGGTATACACATGAATGTCGCCCATCCGTCTATCCGTCCGTTGCACTTTTCAATTCCGGAGCTTCTTGGGAAAAAAATAAGAGTCACAATTCGTAAAAAAAGGGATCGCTCTTGCCTGCGAGTTTTTGTGGGTGCGTGCCTAAACCGTGCATGTGTGCGTGCTATTATGCATATGTTTGTTAATATTTAAATATGACGAATTTGAAAGGCATTTGAATACTACTTCTTCATAACAATGAAAATTCATAAAAATAAAAGTTTTTAAAAGTGCTAAGGCCTGGGCTAGAACCCCGTCCGCAACGGCGAAAGCATACTAAGACAGCGCGTTAACCTATTGCGCTACGGATGCCGATTAACGATGTCGTATTAATTAAGTTACTTTACATAAATATGCTCAATCGCGAAGACTGCTAATATCACGGTGAATAGACGTAACGGACCCTGGTTGCTCAAAACTGCGTTAACTTGATTCTGGTTGCACTTGTAACGGACCCTGGTTGGTAAATGGTCACTGGTGTCAAAAAGTTCGAACATAAAAATACAGTATCGTATGTATAAGAAAACAACTTTATACGACGGAATTTTTGAATATCATATCCTTCGAAATGCATTTTCTTATGTACAACAAATGTAGAATAACTCCTAACAAGCTTACTCTTAACCGGTAGATACAAAGTTGATGACTTTAAAACGCCAAACTTCCATATGTTCTCTCTGACTGATTTAATGTGATCCAAAACTGGTTTGCAACTGCTGTTGTTCAATAAAGATAACTGTTTAGTCTAAAAATCTGCAAATATTTACATCATGTCTAAATTTCAGAGCACCGGACCCTGGTTGCTTTGTAAAAAATGCTTGAGATTCTGGCAACAATCTGTATCTTTGGCACCGGATCCTGGTTGATAAGATTGTTTTCTATATACCTTCAGATTAAAGAGAAAACGACGATCGGGACTATGGCTCCACCAAAACAAACAATAAAAAAAAACACATCTATTGGTTGCATGGTGTTTTAAGTCATCTTCAGCACATTTTAGGTTATATATGATGGTCGATTTTTTCGTGGGGAAGGCAAGGCTGACCAGTAGGACAAGTACTGCAAGCCTCATGAAATCTGGGTACGAGCTGGATTCGTACCCACGACCGTAGGGGTAAACTTGAAACAGTGCCTCACCACTCTGGACCACCGGTACTAAAATCATTCATGTGACAGCATGATGGAAAATAAAAAAAGAACAGCCCAATATTGAATGTAGAGGGTGTGATCTTGTTATAGTGATAGAATCTGGTGGTGAGTTTGGCTAAATTCATCTATGTCGTACAAGGTAGATTACTAAACAAATGTACTCCGGACCTACTTTCGTGTATATACCTTTGCGCCTTGAGATAATTCTCTCTTCACGACCTGTCTTCCGTCGACAGTACCCTAAAATAAACTATGGGCCCGCAATAGACATAAGCCAAACTAACTTTCCCCGCAGCGCGCTGCATGACGGTTTTTTGTCGCCGTTTTACACGACAATGACCTCAAACAGTTTTTATATTTGTAACCGGAGGCCCCGGGTTCAATCCTCCGTGGTGCCACTGAGTTTCGTCGGTGTGTTCTTGGGCAAGACACTTTCCCTTAGCCTCGTCTGTCGGATGGGGACGTAAACCTGGCGGTCTCGTGTATCGGTGTGTCCTCCGAGCACGTTAAAGAACCATAGGAATCTATTCGATAATAAGAGTAGGGCACGGTTCCCGGATTCCTATGTATCCTTCCTCTCTCTCTGGGGCGGCTCTAAATAACCTATACTGTGTTGATGCTCCGTTAAACAACATTCAATATTTAAAAAAAAAGATTTATTCAAAAGGCATTATCTTAGAGCACACAGCTGTGTACACACTGTCTGTAAAAATCCGAAAATTAAAAAAAAAAACACAATACATAAAAAACAACAAAAACAACAACAATCAAATGAAAAAGTAGGGGCGAGAGGATATAAGGATTCAGACTATATCATCAACATGTCAGCGTCAAATAAGATATAAAATACCTGGAAAAAACGAACCACAGCGTATCTGGGAATGAAACAATATTTATAGCCGGTCTCCCAAAAGAAAGGAAGGATACATACAAATCCGAGAAGCTGCCCTAATCTTACTTACGAATATATTTTCCTTTGAGCAAATTGTTCCAAGGATAGACTCCGAAACACAGAACCGGTGTACATACCAATCGGACGGACGAGAATTAAGGAACATGTTTTACTCAATAATACACAGAAGAAATTGACTTGCGGCAATAAGGCTTCATCCGGGTCAAATGCAACGTGCTATCAAGTAGACCACGCCAGCACCCTTGAAGTGTACGAGTTCCTCGCTGATGTTTGGAGGGTGAAAACTCGTTAAATGTAAAAATCTTTAAAATATCTCAGCACATTGTTTTTTTTCCATAAGTTGCCATAAGTTGACCCCCTCATAAACCCCACCCAAATGAAAATGTCGCAGCTTTATCTTCCACCGCTGATATCAGACCGAGATATTTCGAACAGGGGAACAATACTTCCGAGCAAAAGCAGTTATTTTTCAGCATTTTTTTTAATAGTTTACGTGTTTTTACCCGCCAGGGTCCTTTACATGAGTAACCAGGATCAAGGTAACGCTGTTTTGAGCAGCCAGTGTCCGTTACGTCTGTCCACCGTGAATATAAACCATTGCTTTTCAACATATTGCTTTTCCAGGTCCGTAGCTACACTGGGGCACACAGATGTATTTGTCTTGGTTGTATTTTGGGAATGTACATACTTTACATAAAAACAACTATATACTAGTATATAAGGACCCTGGGGGCGGAAATGCAACACATTGAAGAATATTAAAACAAAATCTAGGGTGGAGAGGGAGGTTAATGCCACTGGACACCAAAATAAGGGATATGCCTCGGTTAAATTTCAGGGCTGGTTACGGGCCAGTTTTCATTCAAAATTACTTTACAAATCAATAAACTTAGGAAAGGTTAATTACTAGTATTTGAACTTAATTGTTATACTAAAACTTTCGGTTTTTAGTTAACACTTACCCTGTCTTACAGACGGAAGCTAACATCTTTCATATTTTCTTTGATTTTGAAATATTACCATTCAGAATTTTAATGTTTTTTTTGTTTCATGAAAACATCAATATTGGGCACCACCCCGAAACTTTGGGGTGTGGAGTCCTCCGGCTCTTACGCCTATGTTTATATGACTATATAGAAACTCTCTATCTCAATGCTTCCACCCCACTCCTTCCTTCCCCCACTCTCTCTCCCCTTTTCTCCCTTTTTTTCCCTCCCTACCTCTCGCTTTCTTTCTTTCTCTGTATCTCTCTTTCTCTATGTGTGTGTCTCTCTCTTTCCTTCTCCCTCTTTTTGACTATCTATATCTTTCTCTCTGTCTCTGTGTCTCCCTGTGCCCCTCTATCCATTTTATTTCCAATTTCAAAATTTCAATTCATGCATAAATTAAGAGGAATTCATTAAAATTATGTTGATTTAGAATCTACTAATATGTGTAAACCATGCATGCATAACTTCACATAACAAATACTATATCTCCATCTTTACGATTAGTTACGAGCCTCTACCAATATTCCAATTTCGATAAACAATGTCTCCCTTGTGTTTTGTGTCAATATACACTACACACAAACACACACACACACACACACACATAAAAATGGAGGATTATTTGTATATAATAGTTTCTTTGATGCAACGCGATAGTTGGAAAGGATACGTTTAATTATAGGTATTGTTTTGGATTATATATAAATTTGGACTTATAAGGTTGTTTGAGTAAGTACATTTATAGCTTCCTTTTCAATTTCTAATGACTTGTATTTCCTATTAGGTCTTTCTACTGAAGATTGGTCTCATCAGTTCGGTGGTAAAATGCCGTCTGCTAAAATCCAATTTTATACCCGTTATAAGACCAGTGGTCGATTCACAAAGTACTTGAAGCGTCTCATACAGTACCGCCTTATCTCATTAATATTCAGTGAATTTATGTGGTGCGCATGTTGTATATATGAACCCACACGTATACAGTAATCACTTAGTACAAATGCGTAATAACCGTTAGATTTGTTCAGTTCTAGTGTGCCTTTTATCGGGATTGTGTAGCTTTAAGGAAATCTAAAAGAAGACTAAAATCTATAGTATCAAATAACTTTTTCAAAGTATTAACTGTGTAGTATCTTTGTCGCATAGGATCAAAGTCTAAACATTCCAACAAGATATGTTTGACCGTTAACGGTACAAAACAGTGTATACATTCTGGCAACTCCTCACCTTGTAATAAATATGAATGAGTACAGCGTGTATGCCCTATCCTGACCCTGGCTAATACAACTTCTTCTCGACGAATGGGTCTACTAGAAAGACGCCATTCTCCGAGTAACGGTTTAATTGAATGGAGTTTATTGTTCACCGACAAGTCTCAAGCGGCTTGCCAAGAGTTACGAATATATGTGTTGATACAACTTTTAAAATCAGTATAAGGTAATTTGGTATTAGATATATGTAAACCTAATGCTGCCTTAGCAGCACTATCGGTCTAAAACAAGACTGAAATCAATTATATCAAATAGCTCTTTCATACTATTAACGTGTTATTATCTTTGTCGCATGGGATCAAAGGCTCCACAATCTAACAAATATGTTTAACAGTTCACCTTGTAATAAATATGAATGAGTATAACGTGTATGACTTATTCTGCACTGTGCTTAAACAATATCTTCCCGACGAATGGCTCTACTAGAAGAACACCACTCACCTAGTAACAGTTTTATTGAATGAAGCTTGAATCAAAATCCGAGTGGCTTGCCAAGAGCTAAGAATATGTGTTAGTATAACATTTAAAATCAGTGTAAGGTAATTTTGTAGCAGATATATGTAAATATAATGCTGACTTTGCAGCACTATCAACCCTATCATAACCACATAATCCTGCATGGCTTGAAAGACAACAGCTAATAAGACCATTGTCAGTTACAAGATAATTACATTCTTCTAACAGTTGAAGTACAACTGGTTTATCATTTTTCATATTGCCCAGGAAGAGATGAAAAACAATCAGAAAATATTACAAAAGGTCTGTTTCTGTATAAGATACTCAATAACATGGTACGAGTAAAAATGTGTCCATTCAGATGGTAACAAAATATTGTCATTACCTTTACTGAAACTTAACTGACAGCGAAATGCGAGTATGTACGATCTACTGGTATAAACTAACCATTTGTACAAGGCTTCATGATGTGGGTATTTATAGAAAATGTGTTATGTATTCCCCTATACAAGTATATGCAGAAATGTAAACCCTTGAACACTTGAACAGAACAAAAGTTAATCACATGGTCACCATTTGAAAAGAAAACACATAGTGAGGATTGTCGCCGGTACACGTTTATATCTGATTACTTTGTTCATATGTTCCTTATATTCCATAATCAGGAGGTTAACCTTTTTTGTTTCCAGTTACTTCCATTTGTCCATAAATGCATGTCCTACATATAAATGTTCATTACCTATTAAATATCTTATTGTAAATAATTAGTATTCTATGTAGTATATGTATCACTTATTTATCTCCTTAATTATCACCTTAATTTCACCAGTATGATTGTGAGTCAGTGTATGTATAAGCTGGACTTTATGTAAATCGTTGCATGAAGCTTAAAGGTATCATTTCCCTCTCAAATAAGGGAAAACGGAAGTTCCTTTTTAATATCATTGGGCCATGGAAAAGCAGTAAGTAGTTGCCATTGTCGTTCCAGATAGAACAGAACGTGTAAGTTTTGCTATCAAGTTATTTTTCTATAACTTGAATATTCTTTTTTCTGCTTTATTATGTACTCTGTAATGCATTTATTCTCGGTTTTGTAATTAGATTAAAAACTAATAGTTCATGCATTTAGTCTAGCTAGCTAGTATCATTGAACATTGGTTCATTCAAACCCTTTTCTTACACATTTAGGTGATACCACCAGGTTACAGAATATTTCTTAGAATCGTTGTTGGGACGGGCCTTTATTAATGTTGAAAGAACTTGTGGCCAAACCCTTTTGCTTGTAAATAGAAGAAAAGCAATAAAATATGTTTAAAGTAAAGTTATGAGGGACATCACATATTCGTCAACCATGATGTTTAAGGTTGTACGTCGCTCCCTGAAAGGTCAAGCGAGTCGCACGATACTATCGTTTGGTGACGCAGCCACTCCAGCAAAGGCTATGGAAATATCTGACGACATGTGTGGCAACTTATTTAATGGCGAGACCATTCTACAACAATTTTACAGCGGACAACAGAAGTCAGGAAAAAGTGTTTCTGCTTGGACATGTCGGGTGGATAAATTCCTACTTAAGGAATAAATTTTAATCTGGTCTGCAAGAACAACAGTTGAAGAGAGCGACCAGATACAAATAATTCGAGTCAGCGCCTTACTTCGAGAAGTTCGAAAGATGGAATAGGAGATACTTCTAGGTATCCAGAAAGACAGCAAGCTGATCCCTTTTTGTGTTCTTTATCGTCCCAACTTCAGACATTTCTAAAGCATATGTATGAGTATGAGAAGAAGCTAGACCAACAGAAAGCACCTACCTAATTCAGTAAATCAGGGTCTACCTCAACAGGGTACTAGCAAATTTATACCGAGAAACCTGGGAACGTCTGGTCACCAGTTCAGATCACGGGGTATGGTATGGATAATGGTGGATACCAGTACCAGTTTAGACCACAAGGTATGGATAATGTGGGATTCCCGAAAGAGTTTAGACCGGAAGGTATGGATACCTAAGAACAAGTAGAGACCACAGTCGCCACACCAGGTCCAGTATAGACCACAGCCACCATACCAGGACCAGCATAGACCACAGCCACCATACCAGGACGGGATAGACCACAGCCACCATACCTGAACCAGTATAGACCACCGAGTTGTAATAACTTCCCCAGACCACCATTTAATTAGTTGTTTCTCCGTGGATAGGGCTCACCTATGAGTCCATCTCACAATAGTACTGTATGTGCTGTACCTTTGATAGTGGACATACTATAGAGAAGAATATTAGTGTCTGTGATACTGCTACTACTAAGTTTTTAGTAGATTCTGGAAGTGTTGTGACGACAATGTCAGAAACATTTTACCGCAGTTTAGCAAATAGGCACCAGTTACTGTATATACGTTAAAGGTCAGTGCTGGTGATGGTAACACTTTACAATACCAGGATTATGTTAAAGCATTTGTTCTTACCTTCCAGAATAGAATCATTTTACCATTCCATGTCTTATTGTTCCTCACACCAAATATGCATGTAACAGGCAAGTACGAGTCATAGTTGGTACAAATTATATTATATTCGCTGGTGCCAAAAGTTTGCTTCGGACAAGGAGATTCCAGTTTCCTAAGAATGGATGTCGCTTTTCGTTCACCCAGTGTCAGCCTGGGAACAGTCAAATCAACGAACAAAACCCCGAGCCAGATCAAACCACAAGAATATATGATATCGTCAGCTGGTAAAGAAAGCATGTTGCTTCTTCCGCCATAACAGAACCCAACTCTTTGGAAAGTTAACCATTTGCCCAAGAGTTGTATTATTATCTTCAGCGGCATCTACGATACGAGTAACTGTGCGTGTTTGTAACATCTTGGCGAGAGTGTTGACTATTCCACCGCGGGATATGCTTTGTCAGCTCCAATAAGCTTATGTGCTGAGAAGACGTTGGTCGCCAGAGGAACCCAATGAGAAAGGCTGGACACAGTCTGACGCGCCAGTACCCAAAGAAGCGCATGATGCACTGAAAATCACGTTTGATGACACTGTTTGGAACAAAAAGAGTTGCAACAAGCCAAGTCCTTACTCGGTAAATGGGTAAGGGACCTCAACACTAAGGTTGAATAGAACTACTAGAGCACGATATTAAGCTTAGTGATGATTGACCTTTCAAGGATGCCTACAGACGTTTATCTCCGCGCATGTTCGACGAGGTCCGCCAGCACTTGATAAAGGAGATGGTTGAAGATGCAGACGCCATTCTTCCATCATGCAGTCCCTATCTACGAACACTTAAATTGTGCGAAAGAAAAGCGGTAACCTTAGGTTTTGCATAGATTATAGACGGCTGAATGCACGAACCGTTCGTGATGCTTACAATCTAATACCAATTGATGAGACCATTGATTGCCTTGAAGGTTTCAAACTGTTTTCAAAGCTCGATCTAAGGGGTGGATACTGGCAGGTATTAAGGAAGAGGATAAGCACAAGACTGCAGTTAACATCTGCTAGTGTAATCTCATGCCAATTGGTCTGACAAACGCAACAAGTACGTTTCAAAGACTTAAGGAGCGTAGAAACAAACCCTGATAAAATAGCCGCTCTGCGAGATTGGCCAGTTCCAACAAATGTGAAAGAAGTTAGGAAGATCCTTGGTTTCGCCGGTAACAACCGTAGATTCATTAAGAACTTCCAAACTTATTACGCCTCTTTACGGTCTCCTGATAGGACATAGCACCCAGAAAAAGAAGTACGAGAAGGCAGTGCCTTGGAAATGGACAAAACATCAGCAAAGTCATTTGACAACATTATAGCTAAACCATTTACCGCTCTTGGTTTGGCATACGCTGACTTCAATAAGCCGTTTGTGGTCCACACAGTCAGTCTGAGCCGATTTACAACAGATGATTGTTTACAACGGGTTACTGCTTACGCCAATTATTTCCAAACCCTCACACGTTCCAGAACTGATAAGGCAGGATAGGGTGGAAGACATAGACTGGAAAGCGGATCAATCAATCGATCCAGACATAGCTCGTGTGAGGGAGATTATAGAGAGGAATAGCAAATTACAGACTGGTGATAGACTCATTCCATCAAGTCCAGTGAATCATCAGTGACAGGTTATGTTGGAAACCTGAAGAACCAGCTTGAGTTTGCTTACAGGACCGCAGCTCAATGTCAACAAGAAAGCTACATGGTGCTGTATGATTCAAAAGTCCGTGAGCCATCAATCTTATCAGGAGACAGCGTGTCAGAGTGTTAGTGGAAAACGTACACACGGATAAGAAGCAGAAGTTATTGGTTAGTGTGCGAAGTGCACATCGTTGTAAGAAAGCCATATTCCGAGATTCCCATATATGTGGTTCGTAAGGCAACAAGAGTCCCCACAATGACACTACATCTCAATCGTATACTGCCGTTTACTTTAATTGATAGTGTACTACCGACAGACTCAAAGAACCCCCAACGTAAGCAGCTACCAGCTAGAGTCCGAACAGTTAACGATTTAATATCCGGTGACTCCTTTGACGAATCCTTTTCCTCAAAGGTATATATCATTCCGCAGAAACGTGCGGATACATCTGGATGTCTGTCTCCATGGACGATCAGCGATCTAACCTTAGATCCGGAAGCAGCCGAGTATGTGCGAAGTGCTGATATGGCAGGGTGTTATTGCAGATATATCCATATTGGTTTCACTGGAAGTAACAGAGGATCTGTCCGAATTGCGCACATCAGATTCATCAGCGGCCTCAGATGGGACTAGTGATATAGGTGTCGACAGAACCGATACTAGCAGGTTGACGTGGAAACGCCAGCGATTATTTCTTTCTGATTTACAGAATTAAATTATTATTTGACCGCGATACAGAGTTCCGAAACTACTTATTACAACACCACTTAACCGTGTGACAGGATATTAGATGTTAGTTCAAGTGTTTCTCATTATAAGTATATGTAAAGCATGTTGACCCTGGAGTGTCAGTTTGACCACCATGATTATCATTTGAACTTTGGCGCTACAAGCATGGAGTCTAGCAGGATTTAGAGTATTTAACTAATTATTAAACGTGAGAAAAGTTACACAAACATACATTAATCTACTTATAAGTGTCACTCTGAACTGCGTGCTCAGTATTCTGATAAAACATTTCCAGTTTCATCAGTGGGTAAATTGACTGTGACTAATTAGATGCGTAGATTACCTTCAGTAGATGAGCACCATGGATAACTACTAGTACTATATGTTCCTGTAAAATAAAATTAATTGCATTTAAAAGATGTTTAATTTATAATGAATTGCAAAGCTGCGTACAAGAGCATCGCCTTCCTGTTTGGCATTCACATGTCATGCACACAGTATATAATGTGAAGTGACATCATTTAAGACGGATAATTTGTTTGTTTTACGGTGTTTATTGTTTTAAGCAACAGGACAACGGTGTTCAATGGTACGATAATGATGCTAGATGTTGCGATGATGAAGGCTTAGTACTCTGCTCCCTTTATTTCAATTTTAAGATTATCTTGAGTTATTTTAGCAATACACTTCATACCATACTCATAAGGAATTTATTCAACAATATTCAGTTTAAGTCGTTATCTAGTTTAATACGAACTTAATTTATTATGCATTTAATTGTCATTTTAACTCGCTTTTATGAAAATACTTTGCTTGTGTAACTTAAACGCTATTCACATTCACATATTGATTAAGAAACTCACCACCATGGCAATCCACACCTGCGTCCTCACTATGACCACAATTATGGTTCAACCATCCATTTGAACCACACTGAGATAAATCTGATTCAAAGCCAGAACATCCAAGGTCATCCAATACAATATTGCCACTACCTGGACAAAAGTATGCACTTCCATACGGTGTACCGTAACTGGAATAGACAATACAATCATACAAACCGATCATTCACAGAAAATTCAATAGTTTCGTAATTAGCCTATCCGTTTTTTTCTCACTGAGGGCGAGGATTGTTTGTTTGTTTTAGGGTTGTTTAAATTCTTTACGCGAATAATCATACAAACAGTGCTAATGGTATTTATCAACGATGTGAAATATCGATGTTTTATAGCATGAAATAAGGGAATAAAGGTAAACTGACCGTAAACAGTGTCACTGGTGTGACCCAGAATCGTACAAAATGGCAACAAAACTTCCGGAAGGGATACACCTGAGTTAAACATAAATAAACGTCCAAACGTAACGCTAAAGCTAATTTAGCTTTCTTTAAAAGTATGTCGACTGCAGATATCAGTGATAAACTGTATATTACCCGATTTCATTTACGTTAACACGTTTCTATGCTCTCTATGCGCACTGACGAAATGTCCAACGTTAGTAATTTTGTAACGTGAAACTTATGTTTAAGTATTTGTATTTTGTCTAAGTAATAATAAAAATAATAATAATAATAATAATTATAATAATTATTATAATGATAATGATAATAATAATAATTGTAACAGTTATATATTTATTCATATTGGATAACATGTCAGTCTGACCGTTCGAAGATTGAACGTGATACTATTATTTGTGACATTTTGCCAAAAGTTGTTTTCTTCCATAAACTGATATAAAAGTAGATATAAAATTCAAACTACAGTCAACCAAAAACGTGTCCTGAAACAGACAATAATTATAGAGATCAATAAATGCAATATATCACATCAGAAACATAAAAGGGTTGACAATAGGGCTACCGCTTGGAACTGTCAGCGGCATAAATGGCCTCCGGTGTTTAAACCAGGTTCAATGGTGCATGAAACCTCACTCTTACCAATAAAACCTGACAGTGTAAATAAAGATGTCTCCGCCAGATTATGTTCTCTAACAAACAACGCAGCATTAATATTATATGTATATATATATATTATTGTACCTATATTTTTAGAAAATATATACCTTGTATATTGAATGCATCTAATAAAATATAAAATGAAAAGTGTGCATACAAACATAATTTAAAGGCGAAATTGTTCCAAGTGACGATATCTAATTATGGTAAAAAATCCTTGAATTTTGTTGGTTTTCCTACTTTTATCTTACTTGGACAACTCGCAGTTTGTTTTTTGACTGTAAAGAATGGTTTTATGCACATTTAATCACCTACACAACCTCTCGTCCACCCACTGGCACCCAAATCGTATGTGTTTTTAAAACGTCTTAATCTGTTACATGAACTCATGTGCTGTTTTTACGCTAATGGCCAATACATGTACAGAGCGGGTTGCTGGTGTGTTTTATTTGGGAGATAATTACTTATCGTTTGGGTCACATGATTTCATGTTTAATAAGGTTGCAAAATAATCTTAAACTTCAAATTACTGAAAGCGTACATGATATAATGTGTGATGAATATCTTGTTATATTGGGCATACGTGTAGTTGTATTATGGATTATGGATTGAAATGTTGGATTTTGAAAGGAAATATTGGACATACATATAGTCATACCACGACGATGTCTACTTATAGCTTTGAGTTCTATGTTAAACTTTATAGTGCTGCCACACTGGAATACCACGCTGTAGACACATGACATGATGCTCACCCCGTCGCATGATCACCGGGCCGACCACTACTCTTTATATGCTGATGGTCAAGTTGGACCCACGTACTCCCGCATGCGTATCGGACTTGACTATATCACCACCGTTGAGATATTTATGATGCAAATACTCGTCTAGATTTACATAATGGGGACACAGCAACAGGTCAAAATACTTCTCATACAAGAAACTTATTTAATCTAGTAATTAAAAGATACTTCGATGTGAATTTAGTGAGCGTTATTTATTTCTTTATTTCGGGACAAATATGCTAGAGAATTGTCGATACTAATTAAAAACATAGTATTGATACATAGAGATAGAGATAAAGAGAAGATCCATAAATATACTGGCCGTCAATAGCACATGGAAACACTGCTTGTCTCCGAATTCCTAAACATTGTGTATAGTGTTCAATTAAAGACACATGAGTAGCAAACAAAAGTCACATATTTTAATATCGAGTATGGCCAACAGTTTTACCGTTCCCAGGAAGTCATCCCGATGTCACATTATTCCAGTAAGAAAATGTCACTTGTAACTCTGGCTAGGTGTGGCCTGGCGTTATCTTGTTGGAAAAACGTAACGTCGGGAAGATTTCCTAAGAATGGTAAAACGGTTATCCATAATCGGTATTAAAATATGTGACTTTTGTTTTCTACCCATGTCATTCTTCACTCTATTCACTAGGCAATATAATATTCTTTCCTTCTAAAAAATGTCCATTTCTTTTGCAGTAGTGTCAATTTCTATTATGATGTTTAAGATATAGAATAGGGATAAAAACAGTTTGTGGATTTCGGATTTTAATATTTTTTTCAGAAGCATTTTAATGTTGTATTTAAAGAGTGCACTATGTACAGACACCTTTTCAGTTTTTACTTTTTCCTGGTAGAATGATATTTTATTTTGAACTATGTCATCTTAAAGGATTTAAATGCGAAAATAAACACAATAGATACAAAAAGTAAGAGAAATTATTTGTTACACAATAAATGTTACGTAATTGTATTTGATTCCTTTGAATTGTTTTTTGACGTGAAGACATGTTGTTTTAGACTATACTGTCCATTTAAAAATAAATGAAAACTTATATTATTACACTACTATAAAACGTTCAAAATGCATATTTACATCATATCTTAAAGAGTTAGTGTTATATGTTCACGCCTTTAAAACAAAGGGTTAGGGGATATTGTGAACGCCTGCATTTGTCAATCTGTCCGCCCGTCCGTCTGTCCTTCCGTTACCATATCTTCTGCTGAATCACTGAAAGGAATTCAACCGAACTTAGTGTATGTCTTGCCCCACAAGATAACGGCGAGCAAGAGCAACATTATTTTCGGCTTCGCACATTGAGCCATCAGGGACGGGGTCAAAAGGTCAAATACACTAGAAAGTCAAATACACTCTCATGTTTTCATATTTGTGCACTTAACTATATTTTCGCATATGAAAGAAAAACAACATCTCAAATGAGTTTATTATTTTCAACTCAGACGTCTGTCCAGTGGTTAGGTGTATGAGGAGCGGGGATGGGATGGGAGAAGGTAAGTTGAGTTTTTTTTTTAATTATGTCTCAAACGAAACGTTTAGATGACGAGATTGCATTATATTCATATTTACACCTACGTCAACTGTGTGACCCGGGGTAAGGGCGTCAAAATGTCAAATATAGACACTCAACAGATCAAAAGGTTCGGATGCACGATCCATCATTTTGTGATTGCACATGCACAAACTTTCCAAATCTTAAAGATTTCCCCAATTACAGCTCTGACAAAGTATTATCAAAACGTAAAATAAATTCAGGCACATGGTCAATGTCTGTGAATAATTGAACCATGCACAATATAGGCGAATGCTGGAACTAGAATTGTTATATGTTTAATTGAGTTTATTTTAAAATGTTGTAAACTTACGGATTCAAGAAGGCGGACAACATGTGCATATACTATTATGCCATTTAAACTCAAATAATGAGCTTTAACCCTGAGGTACTGGCTAGAAAAAGAAATAAAAAAAGATCGGACAGGGAAAGTAGCATTCAAGCAGGACAGTCAACCACAAAACACAGAAACAAACACGCAAACAGACAAACAAGAAGGCAAAAGCAATAATAAATGCAAACGACATCACAAACGCAAAAGGGTTGACAATAGGGCTACCGCCTTGGAACGTTCAGTGGCAAAGTAGGCCACTCGGGATTTATACCGGTTCTAGGGTGCACCAAACCTCACACTTACCCTACTGTCATCCCATTAAAACAGGACAGTGTAAATAAAGAAATCCCCGCCATGATCTAAACTCTAACCAACAAGGCAGCATCAATAGGCAATATAAGTAAAAAATACATATATGCTTTTGTAAATATAATACAAAAAAACAATAGCCTAGAAAGCCACAATGAAGGTACTCAGTGACTTGGAAGTAGCCACAGCATTAAGAGAATAAACCATTAAGGGCACGACAAGAAAGATCATGGACAAGCATCAAACGCCACCGTCCCAATGGGCTTTATGTAGGCGTCATCATAGGGTCCACATTCTGTCCGGTCATCGTACAGTTAAAGAGGAAAGCATAGTGGCGAACTGTAAAAGGTCCACCACCAAGGATGCAGTACGTTGCAAAATGATAGGGTCATAACCCCTTTTGATAAACTTTTTAACAAGTTTAACACAGATAGTATGAAAGTGATCATGACCAAGAATCTTAGGAAGTTTATAAATCACATCACCATAGAAGTCAGGTTGTGATAGTCCTTGTCGCAGAAGAGTCCTTAAATTACTTTTATATTTGGAAAGAAGATCAGGGTTATGATAATAAAATTTTGCAAAGGTTTGACGAAGTTTATGGTAACGGTAACCCTGATTGAGTAACTAATTAGTTATACAAAGATTACGAATATTAAAGTCCTAAACTCGAGTACAAGCTCTAGAAAAACGAATAAGTTGAGACACATACACCCCATAAGAAGTTGCTCGGGGAACATCCCCATCCAAGTGGGGGTAATTAACAATGTCAAAATTAAAATCATCTCTCTTGTCATAGATTTTGCTAATTATTTTACCATTTTCAATCAAGAGATCTAAATTAAGAAAAGAAGCGTTATTATCAGATATATTAGCTTTGTTAAGCTGAAGTCCTTTAGGATAAATATAATTAACCATAGTTGGAAATAAAGGGTTGTCAGTAGAAGTTTGCTTTACATAATACATACCTATCACCAAAATCCATCCCTAGCATTCGACAAATGACCTTGACATCGTTGTGATCAAACGAATCATCACACACAGTTCCCCAACTGCCTCCGTGATACACTTCTACACGGCCTGACCACGGGTTGTATCCATTTACTAGACGTATTGCAGAACCACCGATTGATGCACCTAGTGTTACACCTGTTCCCGTAGGATACGCTTAAAATAAAATGCATTTAACATACACTAATACAGTCAAAACAATTCGTCCTATGAACTAAATTTAATGTGAAGTAACTTGCTATAATTTCACAGAGCTGAAACTAGACAATAATATCCGATTGTATGTGTCCAACTTTCGAAATGTTAAAATGTATGGTGTAATGGTGTTATAATATGTTAGTATACCGTTTTATAAATAAACAATTCCTTAAAAAATCAGCAAATGTAGGTATGCATGTCGAACCGGACATGCGCTTTCATAGTTTGTATTTGTCCGTTTTGTTTGTTTTGTTTATTTAATTCACTCGCACGTGTGAGTATGTGTATGTGTGCATGCGTGCGTGCGTGCGTGTGTGTGTTTGTATATTTGTATATTTTAAAATTGTTAATTCAAAGTAAATGTTATCGAATAGTACCGAAAGGAAAACAATTACGCCATGAAGAACTAAACGTATGTTTATTTAATAAAAAAAAACTCATGTAAATTTTAAATTTTAAATTCCGTTGTTTACACTGAACCGTTTAATTTGGATGACTGTATGGAAAGAGTGAGGTTTTGTAAACCCTAGAACCTGGTTCAACCCTCACCCCCTTCCAGCGGCCATTGTCCCACTGACCGTTCCAAGGCGGTAGCCCTATTGTCAACCTATTAATGTTTTTATGTTTGCGGTGTCGCATCATTGTTTTCCTTGTTATTGTCATTTGTTTTGAGTTTGCATTATTGTGTTCGTCTGAGTTCTGTGAATGCTACATTTCTAGTTCGAGTTTAGTAAATACTTGAAAAAAAACTGTTTAAGCTCCCATGGAATAAATCGTTTTTAACAGTATTTATTTCGATTAAAGAAATATATCTAATAAGGTTCACTGTTTCAAAACTTTAAAAAAAAAGTTGGTTACTTCTTTTAAAGAAACGTATTCAGATTACATGTTACCATGGAAACACAATGTATTGATGTGGAAATAAGGAAAACTCTATACATATCTGTAATTAGACCATGGCATCTTATCAAAATTATTGTAAAATTTAAAAAAGTAATATTCGGAGAAAACATAAACGCACTTAAAATACCGTTGGCAAGAGTTGATTGCAACAGTAAGACTAAGATGTACACATGTTAAGACCTTATATTACGATGTTATCATGCCCGGTGTAAGCCGATAACAAGTTACCTGGTCTAGGAGTCGTTTACTTACGTGTTGTTGTTGAGTATGGAGTGGTTGTAGGTGTTTCAGCTGTAAAATAAATACCAATAATTCTACAAACATGTATTAAAGGCTTCATGTTATAGCAGGTATGAAGCCTTTTGTTCTATTCGGATATAGCTCAATTAACCTTCCTGCATATTTTGACAGGAAATGATCATTTGAAACGCAACCATTTAGAAAATGCATTAAGAATGCTCTTTCAAAACAGTATATATATCTGATATAAATCCTATCGAAGAGTTGTCAATTGTAAATAAACTTAAGGTAAATCCTATCGAAGAGTTGTCAATTGTAAATAAACTTATTGTAAATTCTATCGAAGAGTTGTCAATTGTAAATACACTTATGGTAAATCCTATCGAAGAGTTGTCTATTATAAATACACTTATGGTAAATCCTATCGAAGAGTTTTCAGTTGTAAATCCACTTATTGTGATTAGTATGCTTTAGATCGCAATACATTGCTGACTATAAAGTTGACACAAGAAGTTAAGTTTTCGTCATTCTATCCCAGAGATACAATTGCAAGACAATAGCAAACTTAGTGCCACATCCATTTTATCCTTGCATATGTTGAACACATAGTCTATGCTAACACATCACTCAGTCTTAAAATTGGCATTTAGCGCTTTTGGATACACGGCAGTGTAAATTGCCTGACCTGTTGCAGGCCTTTGTCAAACAGACTCTTGAATTAGTATTTTTTTATTTTTTTTAACTAAATGGGTTATACATATAGAAAGCAAACATTAAAATAATATATTAAGACCATGTCTGTGGATAAATACATGGCATGATATGGCAAATGTCAAGGATATGAAACGCTTAATCATTGGATGTTTCGTTCCCCAAATCGAGTACAAAATTTCCTGGAAGCGAACTGTCAACGGTACGAAACGTCCATTTGCGCAGAATGATATCCTCGACAATTACAGTTTTTCTTATAGTAAAATGACAAGGTGAATAAACCGTAGACCCAGTCGACTATTGTTGATATATTGTAAAAGATTCAAAATATCGTATTTCACATTATTATCGACACCAGTTCGGTATTTGTTCGGTGTATCCAATGTGTGTTACCAACTGTTTGATATTACGTGTTTACACCCTTTTATATTGGTCTCTTATTTTAAAAAAACTCTCAGTTGAATCCTGCATTCCTTTTACCCAGCGGAACATTAAGCACGTCGCTATTATAATATTGCATGCATCAATACAGGTTATACATATTGACCCATTTACAGTTTGCCACTACGTCCACTTTGAGTGTGAGATGACCGAACAGAGTGTGGACTCTATGACGATTATATTTAACTCATGAAAGACGGTGTTGTTGGATGTTTATCTTCAACTGTGTCTTGTTTTATAATAGCCTAGCTTATAATATCAAGGTAAAAACAATCTCAGCACTACATCCTTTCCCAGAAACCATCCTTAAATAAGTATAGAGCAAATATAAATCATGTAAACACTCAACATTTCTTTTCCCGTGCAAATAACCAAACCTGAATAACCGCAAATAGATTCAACTGAATTCCACTTGCCGCAAGGCGTATATAAGAACAACTTAATTCTAGAAAATGTTTAATATTTTGAGTAGAACTATATGATGCCTGCATGATGGAGTTATAATGTTATAAATGAAAGTGCTTGTTTGTGGTAAAGATTCAAGAAATAAAAGCTATAATTCGGAAAATGTATAGCCAGCAAATAACGTCACGTCCGGTTAACGACGGACTTTGACAATGCACCGGTCGCTGAAATATATGTGAAATATAGTCACACTCGTATACGAATTCTGCTAATAATACAACCTTTAAAGCAAAGTAGATGATTGATGCATGAATATCTCATTAATACACCAGCTTATGATTAAACTTGACGATTCCATAGTATAATTGATAATTTCGTGTTTTTTTGATTGACATTATCATCAGTGTCTTGAATAAGATTAAAATCAGCGACGAGCCTGTTACATAATAAACATATGTTACGACAGATAGTATATTACTATACATATAATGTAACACCAACCGATATTGTAAGGAAAAACAACTGATAATATAACGTCGACATGTTTTCACCGATAGTGTAATAACAATTTCCGATATTGCTTTTAAAATTTAAGTAGCGCTAGAGATCCAGATTTTAGCTGAACTTTCGTCATAAGTCATCCATGGCGCATTTTCAAAGACAATCAGGAGTTGTCGATTGTTTTTTAGTCTCTGGACCCACCTTACACGAGATGTGGTTCCCCAATTCCGCCAACAAACCTACCCACTCTGATCCCCATCTCCCCGTTCACTCACCCACCGCCACCCTAGCCACCTCACCCATCCCGACGTTCTCCTCCTCTCACCGATCCTCGACCCAAACACCCCGTACCCGTCCTCCATCTACAACCACCCCATCACACCAATACTTGCAACCCGGACCCCATCCCTCTACCTACCCAAAGGATCAAAATGAAAAGAAACTTCAACTGACTTTCAAAACAGTGCCCATATGAGCTTATGTCTATCTATCTAAAAACAAAAATATTTCACTATTTGTTATTTTTGTCTACTGTAAATGTTTTAAATCTTGCGGCCAAAATAGTTTGTGTTTTCCCGATGATTGTTAACTGCACGGCTTCTCAATTTCACAAATTATAACTGGTCTTGTATTATGCTATTGCAATAAAAGACATTCGCGGCTACTTAATTCGCGGATGAAGGATAAACATAAATAGCGCACGACACTGTATACTTTTACAGTATTCTTTCATGTCTATTCCACAGCGAAAGCGCCCGAGAAACGACACAACGTTGTATTCTATATTGGAGTACGTTGTATTATTGGTACCTATTATCCTGACTATGTTGAAGGGTTTCTTACACGCCAAACTTAGTCCTCGGGCATGACTCTATGGGACGAACTGTCCAAAGGGATTAAGGTCCGTGAGATAACTGTAATAACCATTGAGAGACAAATAACTTTTAATGACGTCGTGACATATCCATATAAGAAATGACCCGCATGGATTATTCTCTTACTATCACTTATATTTCTCTGGTTTATTGGCACATCAAAAACATATGTGTTTACAACAGGGGTATTGTCTTGGAACGGTCGGTGGCAAAACGGACCACCGGGAAGTGTAAACCGGTCCACGGGTGCACCAAACCTCACACTTACCCTGTCATCATCCCTAAAAAACAGGACAGTGTAAATAAAAATAATTCCCGCCGAGTTAACCCCTTACATTTGAGAAAGCGTATATAGGTGTAATAAGAAAAAACACATAAATGTTCATCTATATAGAATATCAAAAAATAAGTTAAACCTAAGAAGCTAATCTAATATGTACTCGATGACTTGTCTGAAGTCAGCGCATCAATGGGAGTGAAGGACATACATCAAACGGTTCCCGCCTGAAAGGAGTTAGCATCGCGTTGTCATGGAGCCCACCGCCCGTCCGGTAGTTGTACAATCAAAGAGGAAAACATAACTGCAAACTGGCGGTAACCTTAGGTTTTGCATAGATTATAGACGGCTGAATGCACGAACCGTTCGTGATGCTTACAATATAATACCAATTTATTCTCAATGAATGACACATCCAGCCCTGATGTATGTAGCGTGGAATCATCAGCATACATGTCAACTGAAGCTTTTTTGGAAGCTAAAGGTAGATCATTTACATAAATCAAGAACAAAAGTGGTCCTAGTATGGATCCCTGAGGGACACCTGATTTGATGATTCTCTCCCCAGATTGATACTGTCCAACACTGACTACTTGTGTCCTGTAAGACAGATATGACTGAAACCAACGTATTGTTAAAGTCGAAAAATTATACAAATTCAGTTTGTATAACAGTATCTCATGATCAACCATATCAAAAGCCTTTCTCATGTCACTGCCAACACAGTTTCCAGAATCAATTTGTTTCAACCAGCTATCAACAAGGTTAATAAGTGCTGTTTGGCAAGAATGATTTTTACGAAATCCAGATTGAGCCGAGTACAAAATATTAAATTGTTGAAAGAAAGAGTGCAGTTGCGCAGCAACATGCTTCTCAAAGATTTTGGAAATTGTTGCTAATAATGAGATAGGTCTATAATTGTTCGGGTCATCTTTTGGTCCATGTTTGTGTATTGGTAACACGCATGCCTTTTTTAGCTGATCAGGAAATATGCCTTGATCTATGCATTTATTAATGATTGAAGTGATAGCATTAATGATACAATCCGATGCTGCTTTTATAATACGAGGTCAAATACCATCTATACCTTTTGCTTTATTTATATCTAATTTATCAATTATTATCCTTACTTCGAAAATCGAGATGTAATCTATTTTAAATATTGCCTGTTTTAATTTAGTATCAATACGTTTTTTTAATTCAGCGTAGTTATTTGCATATAGTGGAGTTTTGTTTATTGTATTAGCAATATTAACAAAGTGGTCATTTAGAGCGTTAGCTATACTTTCTCCCACTCAGTTGTAACATTATTAATATTTAAAAATGGTGGTAATTTTATAACAGTTTGACTGGTCTGTGCAGATATTGATTTAAGATGCGACCAAATAAATTTAGAGTCTTTTTTATCTTTAATTGCATTTGCAAAAAAACTTTTTCTTACCTAAAGTAATCAGATTGTTAGTTTTATTCCTCCATTTTTTATATTCTGGTCATTATTCGGGCGTTTTATTCGTCTCTGTTTTAAAGGAGAATGAGTATAAATATTCAAGTGAAGTGTTTGGATCAGTGAGAGTTTCAGCGGTATTCATTCCTAAATTATATAACTCATTTTTAAATTCTTGTTCATCAAATTTGCCAAATGATCTGTAATTAATGGTTATATGACCAGTTAGCGAATCTTGATTTTGTCGTTTAATTTTCCTAATAAAACATACAGGATAATGATCAATCATGCATATGAATGGTATTTAGGAAGAGGACAAGTGCAAGTCTGCAGTTAACATGGGTCCTATATGCGTCTGCTAGTGTAATTTCATGCAAATTGGTCTGACAAACGCAACAAGTACCTGTCAAAGACTTAAGGAGCCTAGAAACAAACCCTGATAAAATAGCCGCTCTGCGAGATTGGCCAGTTCCAACAAATGTGAAAGAAGTTAGGAAGATCCTTGGTTTCGCCGGATACAACCGTAGATTCATCAAGAACTTCCAAACTTATAACGCCTCTTTACGGTCTCCTGATAGGACATAGCACCCAGAAAAAGAAGTACGAGAATGAGAAAAACATCAGCAAAGTCATTTGACAACATTATTGCTAAACTATTTACCGCTCTTGTTATGGCATACGCTGACTTCAATAAGCCGTTTGTGGTCCACACAGCCAGTCGGAGCCGATTTGCACCAGATGATTGTTTACAACGGGTTACTGCTTACGCCAATTATTTCCAAACCCTCACACGTTCCAGAACTGATAAGGCAGGATAGGGTGGAAGACATAGACTGGAAAGCGGAGCAATCAATCGATCCAGACATTGCTCTTGTGAGGGAGATTACAGAGAGGAATAGCTAATTACAGACAGGTGATAGACGCATTCCATAGTCTACATGATCCCATCAAGTCCAGTGAATCATCAGTGACAGGTTATGTTGGAAACCTGAAGAACCAGCTTGTGTTTGCTTACAAGACCGCAGCTCGATGTCAACAAGAAAGCTACATGGTGCTGTATGATTCAAAAGTCCGTGAGCCATCAATCTTATCAGGAGACAGAGTGTTAGTGGAAAACGTACACACTGATAGGAAGCAGAAGTTATTGGTTAGTGTGCGAAGTGCATATCGTTGAAAGAAAGCCATATTCAGAGATTCCCATATATGTGGTTCGTAAGGCAACAAGAGTCCCCACGAAGACACTACATCTCAATCGTATACTGCCGTTTACTTTAATTGATAGTGTACCACCGACAGACTCAAAGAATCCGCAACGTAAGCAGCTACTAACTCGAGTCCGAACAGTTAACGATTCAATATCCGGTGACTCCTTTGACGAATCCTTTTCATCTGGATGTCTGTCTCCATGGACGATCAGCGATCTAACCTTAGATCCGGAAGCAGCCGAGTATGTGCGAAGTGCTGATATGACAGGTGTTATTGCAGATATATCCATATTGGTTTCACTGGAAGTAACAGAGGATCTGTCCGAATTGCGCACATCAGATTCATCAGCGGCATCAGATGGGACTAGTGATATAGGTGTTGACAGAACCGATACTAGCCGGTTGACGTGGAAACGCCAGCGATTATTCCTTTCTGATTTACAGAATTAAATTATTATTTGACCGCGATACAGAGTTCCGAAACTACTTATTTATAACCCCACTTAACCGTGTGACAGGATGTTAGATGTTAGTTCAAGTGTTTCTCATTATAAGTATATGTAAAGCATGTTGCCCCTGGAGTGTCAGTTTGACCACCATGATTATCATTTGAACTTTGGCGCTACAAGCATGGAGTCTAGCAGGATTTAGAGTATTTAACTAATTATTAAACGTGAGAAAAGTTACACAAACATACATTAATCTACTTATAAGTGTCACTCTGAACTGCGTGCTCAGTATTCTGATAAAACATTTCCAGTTTCATCAGTGGGTAAATTGACTGTGACTAATTAGATGCGTAGATTACCTTCAGTAGATGAGCATCGTGGATAACTACTAGTACTTGGGATATATGTTCCTGTAAAATAAAAATAATTGCATTTCAAAGTATGTTTAATTTATAATGAATTAAATAACTGCGTACAAGATCATCGCCTTCCTGTTTGGCATTCACATGTCACGAACACAGTATATAATGTGAAGTGACATCATTTAAGACGGATAATTTGTTTGTTTTACGGTGTTTATTGTTTTAAGCAACAGGACAACGGTGCTCAATGGTACGATAATGATGCTAGATGTTGCGATGATGAAGGCTTAGTACTCTGCTCCCTTTATTTCAATTTTAAGATTATCTTGAGTTATTTTAGCAATACATTTCATACCATACTCATAAGGAATTTATTCAACAATATTCAGTTTTAGTAGTTATCTAGTTTAATACAAACTTAATTTATTATGCATTTAATTGTCATTTTAACTCGTTTTTTATGAAAATACTTTGCTTGTGTAACTTAAACGCTATTCACCTTCACATATTGATTAAGAAACTCACCCACACGGCAATCCACACCTGCGTCCTCACTATGACCACAATTATGGATCAACCATCCATTTGAACCACACTGAGATAAATCTGATTCATAGCCAGAACATCCAAGGTCATCCAATACAATATTGCCACTACCTGGACAAAAGTATGCACTATCATACGATGTACCGTAACTGAAATAGACAATACACCGTACCGTAACTGAAATAGACAATACACTCATACAAACCGATCATTCACAGAAAATTCAATAGTTTCGTAATTAATCTATCCGTTTTTTCTCACTGAGGGCGAGGATTGTTTGTTTGTTTTAGGGTTGTTTAAACTCTTTACGCGAATAATCATACAAACAGTGCTAATGGTATTTATCAACGATGTGAAATATCGATGTTTTATAGCATGAGATAAGGGAATAAAGGTAAACTGACCGAAAACAGTGTCACTGGTGTAACCCAGAATCGTACAAAATGGCATCAAAACTTCCGGAAGGGATACACCTGAGTTTACATAAATAAACGTCCAAACGTAACGCTAGAGCTAATTTAGCTTTCTTTAAAACATATGTCGACCGAAAATATCAGTGATAAACTGTATATTACCCGATTTCATTTACGTTAACACGTGTCTATGCTCTCTATGCGCACTGACGAAATGTCCATCGTTAGAAATTTTGTATCATGAAACTTATGTTTAAGTATTTGTATTTTGTCTAAGAAATAATAATAATAATAATAATAATTACAATAATTATTAAAATGATAATAATAATAATAATAATTGTAACAGTTATATATTTATTCATATTGGATAACATGTCAGTCTGATCTTTCGAAGATTGAACGTGATACCATTATTTGTGACATTTTGCCAAAAGTTGTTTTCTTGCATAAACTGATATAAAAGTAGATATACAATTCAAACTACAGTCAACCAAAAACGTGCACTGAAACAGACAATAATTACAAAGATGAATAAATGCAATATATCACATCACAAACATAAAAGGGTTGACAATAGGGCTACCGCTTTGGAACTGTCAGCGTCATAAATGGTCTCTGGTGTTTAAACCAGGTTCAATGGTGCATGAAACCTCACTCTTACCAATAAAACGTGACAGTGTAAATAAAGATATCTCCGCCAGGTTATATTCTCTAACAAACAACACAGCATTAATATAATATGTATATATATATATTATTGTATCTATATTTTTAGAAAATATATACCTTGTATATTGAATGCATCTAATAAAATGAAAAGTGTGCATACAAACATAATTTAAAGGCGAAACTGTTCCAAGTGACGATATTATGGTAAAAACACTAGAATTTTGTTGGTTTTCCTACTTTTATCTTACTGGGACAACACGCAGTTTGTATTTTGACTGTAAATAATGGTTTAATGCACATTTAATCACCTACACTACCACCCAAATCGTATGTGTTCTTAAAACGTCTTAATCTATTACATGAACTCATGTGCTGTTTTTACGCTAATGGCCTATACATGTACAGAGCGGGTTGCTGGTTGGTTGTATTTGGGAGACCATTACTTATCGTTTGGGTCACATGATTTCATGTTTAATAAGGTTGCAAAAATAATCTTAAATTTCAAATTACTGAAAGCGTACATGATATAATATGTGATAAATATCTTGTTATATTGGGCATACGTGTAGTTGTATTTAAACTATCGATTCTGCATTGAAAATATTGGACATACATATAGTCATACCACGACGGTGTCTACTTATAGCAGTGAGTTCTATGTTCAACTTTATAGTGCTGCCACACTGGAATACCACGCTGTAGACACATGACATGATGCCCATCCTGTCGCATGATCACCGGGCCTATGGAACGCCATGACTGTCTTATGATGTTGCCGATTAATATATGCAGTGCATTTCCCTTTATATGTGATAGATATTTCATGATATGCAGTGCATTTTTAATTATATGTGGTAAATAAATCTTTATATATGGTAGAAAAAGTATTTATATGCAGTAGATCAATCATTATATGCGATAGATAAGTCATTGTATGCAGTAGATAAACCATTATATGAGGTCCAGTTATCGTTATATGTGGTGCATTTATTACTATATGCAGTAGTTTATCTAATATATGAGGTCCTTTGAACATTATATGAAGTACGTTTGTATTTATATGCAGTGCTGCTGTTGACTTTATATGTGGTACATATTTTAATATACGTGGTGAATATACAGTGGTTAGGTGTATGAGTAGTCCGTCTGTTAATTTTTAAACTTCATTATTAATCGGAATTTACAAAGCTTTGCCAGTCAATATTAATAAAAGCTCGGACAAATTCGAAAACCAGCCAGATCAAATATAGTAACACAATAGTAATGGCCTTTGCTTCACTGGAAAATGCCATCGTGAACACTCTAGCAGCTTCATTTTGTATTTGATCTTTATCAAACTTGACCAGATTGTTTGTACAATTAAATCTTGGAACATTTTGAAAAACAGCTATAACGTATAAGTAACAACAGAGTTATGACCCTTGATTTATTAGCGAAATGCATTATTCGCCTTGTGAACACTCTAGCACATTCATTTTGTATTTAATCTTTAATTGACTTAGTCTGTGTCGTTATATTAATAAAAGCTCAGACAAGTTCAGCTATATCAAACTAGTTGAACCTAAATATGATCAAGACGTTATGTTGGTCGTAACTGCAAAGTAACAAAGCAAAACGCTGCGCCGTTATGACACAGACTAATTGATGTGCCTAATTATTTCAAAAGTAGGAATACAAGTCGAACAGGAAATGAGCATTCACAGAGTATATGCCGAAACACGCATATAAAACAAAAGCCACTAGAAAAAATAGAAGCAAAGGATGCGACAAAACAAACATAAAAGGGTTGCAAATATATGTTCCGCTGGAGAGTTTAAATCAGGTTCAAGGATGCAAACATAAAACCATACTCTTACCATATAGTAATCCAAATAAAACAGGACAGTGTAAACAAAGGATCCTAGTCAGGCTTTATCCTCTAACAAACTAGCCAGCAATATAAGTATAACACAAAGATGATCATGTATATATGAATATAACAAAGGCTAAAAAGTCACAGCGAAGTACTCAGTGACTTGGCAGAACACGAGACTAAACCATTAAGGCGCGACAAGACAAGATTAAAGACAAACATAACACGTTACCGTCCTTTCAGGATTTATGTAGACGTCATCATAAGGTCCACAATATGTCCGGTCGTCGCAAAATTAAAGTCAAACTGTAAATGGGTCGACCACTAAATATGCGGTGCGTTGTAAAATGGTAGGGTCATTAGGTGTAATATTTAAGTTCATTTATGAAGTGGTGTGATAGAATACATGTTTACTGAAAGCAGACGGTGCATGCCTCGCAGGCCAATTCGTTCTTAATTTAGACAACAACACGAGAAACAAAACACATTAGTTGTTCTCATTTACTTTTCAAAAAGCATACCTATCACCAAAATCCATCCCTAGCATTCGACAGATGACCTTGACATCGTTGTGATCAAAGTGATCGTCACACACGGTTCCCCAACTGCCTCCGTGATACACTTCTACACGGCCTGAGTACTGGCTGAATCCATTTACTAGACGTATTGGTGTACGAGTTGATAAAGTACCTTTAAAATAAATATAATGTAACACATAACTTCACAACTGTTGATGTTGTTATGCGATATTAGAAAAGGAGTTAATAAGGAGTTAAAAAATCTTCCAAAGTTGACATATTTATGTACATTTGCTCATGGTAAAACTTAAAATGATTTTACCTACGGAGAATAGGAAAATATATCATCTTAAATTAATAGTTAATAATTATAAAATACTAGTCTAATGTTTTGAATTCAGATATATCGCATATGTGTATGATTAGCATTGGGCTTCATTTATCAAATGCATTGTATCTACTATACGCTTTTTATTGTCTCGCCTTTTCGAAGAAAAAAAGAGACATAGGTGTTGCTTTTCCGGCGGCAAATTTTGCGTTTAGGTCATTTTCTCACAAACTGTATGCACCAGACCTTTTAAACTTTGCTTATAGTGGTATCTTGGGTGGTACACTGCAACGTGACAAAGCAAATGTGGAAGTGACCTTGACCCTCCAAGCAAAGGGCAGATAACTTAATAATTTTTAGGTTCAACTTTTGCGTTTAGGTCACTTTTTCACAAACTGTATGCACAAGACCTTTCAAACTTTCCTTATAGTTGTATCTTGGGTGGTACAACGCAATGTGACACAGCAAATGTGGAGGTGACCTTGATCCGCCAAGCAAAGGGCAGATAAGTTAATATTTTTTAGGTTCAACTTTTGCGTTTAGGTCACTTTTTTACAAACTGTATGCACTAGACCTTTCAAACTTTGCTTATAGTTTATCTTGGGTGGTACATAGCGACGTGACAAAGCAAATGTGGAAGTGACCTTGACCCTCCAAGCAAAGGGCAGATAAATTAATATTTTTTAGGTTCAACTTTTGCGTTTAGGTAATTTTTTCACAAAATGTATGCACTAGACCTTTAAAACTGTGCTTATAGTTGTATCTTGAGTGGTATACCGCAACGTGAAAAAGCACATGTGGAAGTGACCTTGACCCTCCAAGCAAAGGGCAGATAACCTTCTAATTTTTACCTTACACTTTTGCGTTTAGGTCACTTTTTCACAAACTGTATGCACTAAGACCTTTCAAACTGCTAATAGTTGTATATTGGGTGGTACATTGCAACGTTACAAAGCAAATGTGGATGTGACCTGCACCGTCCAAGCAAAGGGCAGATAACTTTAATTGTTACATTTACATCACTTTCTCATGAACTATAATTATGCACTAGATGTTTTAAACCTAATTTATAGCTTAATATTTGGAAGAAAACATATTCTATTTTGACATAGTTGTGTCTTGGGTAGTGCATCTTTTTGGATGCATGGATTTCATTTATGACCTTGACCTACTTTTTGGAGCTGATGATTTTTAGCTCTACCGGCCAAAGGCCTTCATTTTTCATCCGATCTTTACCAAACTTTAACAGATTGTTGATATCAATAAAAGCTAGCACAAGTTCGAAAACCACACAGATCGGATCATTAACAGCGGAGTTATGGCCCTTGATTTAGTTAAAAGTGCTATATTTTGCCTCGTTAATACGATAGGGCTTTCATTTTTCATCTGATCTTTACCAGATGTTTTGCCTTTTTGTTTTTATAATTAGTATATTTTGTTTGTTTACATATTTTTTATATATATATATATTGATGTTTTTTAGATTTTTTTTTTTTGTTTGAATTTTTTTTTTTTAGAATTTTTTTTTTTTTTAGATTTTTTTTTAGAATTTTTGTTTTTATTTGATTTATTAATTGATATTTCTTTGGATTTTTTTTAGATTTTTTAGATTTTTTTAAAAAAATATATATTTTTTTTAGATTTTGTTATTTCATTATTTTTTTTAATTACTTTTTTAATTATTTTTTTGGTGTTAACGCCGTGTTAGCAGGAAGCATTGCTATGATTCTCGTTGTGTCTTTTGCGTTTTTTTCCTGTTCGTTGATTTTTGATTGCCCTCTTGACGTTTTCTTGTCGGCGCTACTCCTCCTAAACGCCTTGTTAGATTTCGACAAAACTTGGCAAGAAGCATCGGTTAGATGTCTAGTTGTGCATGTCACGCTTTGTCACAGTTCGCTGATTTATGACGGAGTTATGGCACTTTGACATTTTTACTTCAAATTTCTTGTTGGCGCTACTCCTCCTAAACGACTTGTTGGATTTCTACAAAATTTGGCAGGAAGCCTCAGTATAATGTCTAGCTTTGCAAAGCGCGGTATATCAATGAAATCTTGGACAAGTTTGAAAACCAGCTAGATCTTGTTAGTAACGACAGGTTATGACCCTTGATTTGTTGAAAAATGCTATATTGTATTTTCCTTTAAATCTGTAGTTACTTCATTTTTTATCTGATCTTTACCATATTTGTTTAGAATGTTAATATAAATCCCTCCCCAACCCCACCCCACACACACACCATTTTCATGAAATTTCATTTTTAGAAGAAAGTGGGACAAATTAAAAAATACCCATGCCAGACTAGACACAGCAGACGTATTGCCCATGATTACCAGGTGAGCGATCTAAGGCCATCCTATCCCTGTTGTTTTTGAAATGATTTGAAAAAACCACTGATGGGAATTTTATGTCGAAAACCCTTGATATAAGAGCCGTTTTCGCCAGTAGAGCATCCACAGGCCTCTTGGGCATAGTGTTTTTAAACAAATGCACTTAAATTTCATCTCAGCAAACAGCCAACTCCATTGTTTTTAGTTACCAAAATGTTTACAAACTTTCATTTAAGCATCATTGACCGTTTTAGTTTTAAGTCCAGCCCCTGTTAGGCGAGACATGTGAATCTACGGATTTTTATAAAATTTCATTCATAGAAGAAAGTGGGACAAATTAAAAAATACCCATGCCAGTCTAGACACAGCAGACTTATTGCCCATGATTACCAGGTGAGCGATCTAAGGCCATCCTATCCCTGTTGTTTTTGCAATGTTTTAAAAAAAACTAATGATGGAAATTTATGTCGACAACCCTTGATGTAAGAGCCGTTTTAGCCAGTAGAGCATCCACAGGCCCTCTTGGGCCTCTTGTTTTTAATAGAATGGCATTTTATTTTTAAACAAATGCACATCAATGTCATCTCAGCAAACGGCAAACTCCATTGTTTTTAGTTACTAAAATGTTTACAACCTCATTTAAGCATCATTGACCGTTTTATTTTTAAATCCAGCCCCCGTTAGGCGAGACATGTGAATCCACGGATTTCTTGTATATATTTTGTACCGTCCGTTGTTATTTATCAGTTGAGGCTGACAATAACAATGTAGGCACGTGCATTCATATATTGTTAAAGAGTCTAGACTCGATCTGAATAATTTTGGATGTCTTTAAAAATAAAATAAAGCCATAATAATGTCTTCCATTTTTACACTATCCCAGTAAAGGCTATATTGTATAAAAAGTATGTTAGAGTAATACTTGTTCATACACACTAAAAGTACGTACACCTTATCACGGATGCAGTTGAAAGGTCGAACGAACGTATCTGAATATAGTGTTATATCCTAATCTCTCACCATCTTACTTCTTCCAGCCTTTTAATTAAAAGTATTCGTGTACCGAGTTGATGTTTACATCTGGTCGGAATTATTGCTGACATCGCTATTTAAATGGACTTACGGCAATCTTGAATGTTTTTTCAAGCATTGAATTTAGCATCTCGATTTATTAATCCAATATCATTTTGATTTTAAACCTGCTTGCATATATTTGCAATACAATTTTGATATTTCAACTTTCCTTCAATATTCTACAATAGGTTTGAATGGTGAAATATAATCAACAGTTAGTAATGTGAGAAAATTGTTTCATGCATTCCTATGGAGAAACGGAACATTAAATTAAAACGACATAGTGTTGTTAATGCGATACTATAGACTGGTGATACGTATAAATTTTGAGAAAAAAAAAACAATTCTCCAATGGAATTATCCCTGTTATATGTATTTAGAGTACTGCATCAAAAACTATACTTTTACAAAATGAAACAGTATGCCAAAGGCGTATCCAGTTGTTCAGACCTTATATAAATAGCCATGGTTAGCATGCAGGGTTTAAGCTACTAACATATTAATTGCTCGTAAAGAGATACCTGGTCCAGGAGCAGTATACTTACTTGTTGGTGTGGGTAATGTATATGTGTTTGTTGAAGCTGTAAAACAAATATCATTAGAACGAATTCGACGGCACGCCATCGCAAATACCCACGTTTTCTTCACACAGGTCAATTCCCTTTAACCCTGTATCCATTTTATATGTAATTGTTTTTTGATACTCAGATCAGAAGAAAATACTATTTATGCCTTTCTGTATATATGTATGACACTGACTGTAAATGAAGAAAAAAGGTTTAGGGTATTTGTGTATTTGAACTTTTGACCCCCTATCCCAGAGTACCATGGTGACCCTGGAGCAAATTATACTGATATTCCCAAAATAGTTACATTTTATTGAGAAAGAATAATATACATTTGACAGAATTTACATTTCCCCCCACCCCCACCCTAACCCGCACCCCACCAGCCCTGATCCCCCCACCTCGGCTAACCTCTAAAGTGGAAACACTGAATTCTTTTGATATACTTCGTGTTTTCAGAGGATATATTTGACAAATTTAAAAAAAAAAATTATATGACACTACAATTGACTTTTGCGTATTTTGGACCAGTTGACGGCCCTTACAAACCCCCTCCTCCACTCCTACTCCCAACAACACAGCAACACACAAAAAAACAGACAGGAGAAAAGCATATTATTATACACTGTAATCACTTTATCAAAATGTTTATTTGAGACATAATTAAAACAATAATTGCCTCTTGCTACCCTCTCCCCCAACATCCCACACTCTCCCCGCTACTCTAGGCAAGACGTCCGAATTTTAAATAAATCATTTGACATGCTGTGTATCTCTTTCAAAGTCGATTATTATACCAATTAATGTGCAAAAGTATGGAAAAATGACACCGTAATTGAGTTATTAGTGTATTTGATACCCCTTCCCACAGGCCCCCACCGATGACGTAGGAGGAAACAATTTAATACAGTGTAATCCCATCGTCATAACGTCAGACATCCTAGTTTGAAATAATAAAATAAATTGTTTGATATGTTGTTCATTTTTCATAGACGATTACATATATAATCGTAAGTTATGTGCAAAAACACGGAAAATGACAGTGTAATGTGTATGAAATGTTGACCCTTCCCCTGAGGGCCCTAGGCGCGGAACCAAAAATAATGTTGCTCTTACAGGTCACCATATGTTGCAGTCATACCCTAAGTTTGGTTAAATTCCGTTCAGCGGTTTAGGAAGAGATATGGTAACGGACGGACGGACAGACGGACAAAAGGAAGCGATTTTAATATACCTTGTTTTGTTTCAAAAATGTGGGTATAAATATTTCTAGAAACGTGTATTGAAGGCATAGGCATATGTTTTCTTGAATTACATGCGTCCACCCTGTTTTTGAAATCTATGCATTTCTCCTTTAGTATAAATGGAGTTATCCAGGATCAAAGATTTGTTTTCAAAACTAATACAAATTTGAAGTAAAATAGTGCAACAATCAATCATAATATCTTGATGTGTGTGTTACTCGCTATTCTTGCAGATGTATACCATGGTATTACTGTTGATGGTGTTGGTGCTATAAAATAACGGATCACACAACGGTCTCGAAATTTCATGAAATAAACCTTGACTATCTGTCTCTATAGAATCATGGACCGGTTTGAAAATGAGTCAAAATCATGAATAGTGAGTAATATAGGTGAGTAGTACTATATAGGTGAGTAGTACTATATAGGTGAGTAGTAATAATATAGGTGAGGTGTATTATATAGGTGAGTAGTAGTAACATAGGTGAGTAGTAGTGTATAGGTGAGTAGTACTATATAGGTGAGTAGTAGTATATAGGTGAGTAGTACTATATAGGTGAGTAATAGTATATAGGTGAGTAGTACTATATATGTGAGTAGCTGTATATAAGTGAGTAGTAGTATATAGATGAGTATCATTATATAGGTGAGTAATAGGTGAGTAGTAATATATAGGTGAGTAGTAGTACTATATAGGTAAGTAGCTTTATATAGGTGAGTAGTAGTATATATCTGAGTAGTAGTATATCGGTGAGTAGTAATATATAGGTGAGTAGCACTATATAGGTGAGTAGTACTATATAGGTGAGAAGTAGTATATATGTGAGTAGTACTATATAGGTGAGTAGTAGTAGTATATGTCAGTAGTAGTATATAGGTGAGTAGTAGTATATAGGTGAGTAGTAGTATATAGATGAGTAGTAGTATATAGGTGAGTAGTAGTATATAGGTGTAGTTGTTGAAGCTGTACAATAAATAGCACTAGTTCTAGAAACAATGTATTATATGATCCACGTACTATTAGGTATATGACAGGTCGATAGAACTTTGTATGCCGTTGTATTTAACTTATAGTAGTATATAGGTGAGTAGTAGTATATAGGTGAGTAATACTGTATAGGTGAGTAGTAGTATATAGGTGAATAGTACTATATAGGTGAGTAGTAGTAGTAGTACTATATATAGCACTATTTCTAGAAACAATGTATTATATGATCCATGTACTATTAGGTATATGACAGGTCGATAGAACTTTGTATGCCGTTGCATTTAATTTGTAGTAGTATATAGGTGAGTAGTAGTATATAGGTGAGTAGTAGTATATAGGTGAGTAGTACTATAAAGGTGAGTAGTACTATATAGGTGAGTAGTAGTATATAGGTGAGTAGTAATATATTGGTGAGTAGCACTATATAGGTGAGTAGTTCTATATAGGTGAGTAGTAGTATATATGTGAGTAGTATTTGTATATAGGTGAGTATTACTATATATGTGAATAGTAGTAATATAAGTGAGTAGTATTATACAGGTGAGTAGTAGTATATAGATGAGTAGTACTATACAGGTAAGTAGTAGTACTATATAGGTAAGTAGCTGTATATAGGTGAGTCGTAGTACATATGCGAGTAGTAGTATATAGGTGAGTAGCACTATATAGGTGAGTAGTAGTATATAGGTGAGTAGTACTATATAGGTGAGTAGTAGTAGTATATGTCAGTAGTAGTATATAGGTGAGTAGTAGTATATAGGTGAGTAGTAGTATATAGGTGAGTAGTAGTATATAGATGAGTAGTAGTATATAGGTGAGTAGTAGTATATAGATGAGTAGTAGTATATAGGTGAGTAGTAGTATATAGGTGTAGTTGTTGAAGCTGTACAATAAATAGCACTATTTCTAGAAACAATGTATTATATGATCCACGTACTATTAGGTATATGACAGGTCAATAGAACTTTGTATGCCGTTGTATTTAACTTGTATTAGTATATAGGTGAGTAGTAGTATATATGTGAGTAATACTGTATAGGTGAGTAGTAGTATATAGGTGAATAGTACTATATAGGTGAGTAGTAGTAGTAGTACTATATAGGTGAGTTTTAGTATATAGGTGATTAGTAGTAATATAGGTGAGTAGTGGTATATAGGTGAGTAGTACTATATCGGTGAGTAGTACTATATAGGTGAGTAGTAGTACAGGTGAGTAGTAGTGATATAGGTGTGTAGTGCTATATAGGTGAATAGTACTATATAGGTGAGTGGTAGTAATATAGGTTAGTAGTAGTATATAGGTGAGTAGTATATAGGTGATTAGTAGTATATAGGTGAGTAGTAGTATATAGGTGAGTAGTACTATATATGTGATAGTAGTAATATAGGTGAGTAGTACTATATAGTTGGGTAGTACTATATAGGTGAGTAGTACTATATAGATCAGTAGTAGTAAAAACGGTGAGTAGTACTATATAGGTGAGTAGTACTATATAGGTGAGTGGTAGTATATAGGTGAGTGTAGTATATAGGTGATAGTACTATATAGGTGAGTAGTAGTAGTAGTACTATATAGGTGAGTTTTAGTATATAGGTGATTAGTAGTAATATAGGTGAGTAGTGGTATATAGGTGAGTAGTACTATATCGGTGAGTAGTACTATATAGGTGAGTAGTAGTACTGGTGAGTAGTAGTGATATAGGTGAGTAGTACTATATAGGTGAGTGGTAGTATATAGGTGAGTGTAGTATATAGGTGAGTAGTATTATATAGTTGAGTAGTAGTAATATAGGTGAGTAGTACTATATAGGTTAGTAGTACTATATAGGTGAGTAGTAGTAATATAGATGAGTAGTACTATATAGGTGAGTAGTACTATATAGATGAGTAGTACTATATAGGTGAGTAGGTGAGTAGTACTATATAGGTGAGTAGAAGTAATAAAGGTGAATAGTAGTATATATGTGAGTAATACTATATAGATGAGTAGTACTATATAGGTGAGTAGGTGTGTAGTACTATATAGGTGAGTAGAAGTAATATAGTTGAGTAGTAGTATATATGTCAGTAGTACTATATAGGTGAGTAGTAGTAGTATATTGGTGAGAAGTACTATATAGATGAGTAGTAGTATATATGTGGGAAGTACTATATAGGTGAGTAGTAGTATATAGGTGAGTAGTAGTATATAGGTGAGTAATAATATATAGGTTAGTAGTAGTACTATATAGGTGAATAGTAGTACTATATAGGTGAGTAGCTGTATATAGGTGAATAGTAGTAATATAGGTGAGTTGTAGTATATAGGTGAGTAGTCGTATATAGGTGAGTAGTAGTAATATAGGTGAGAAGTACTATATAGATGAGTAGTAGTATATATGTGGGAAGTACTATATAGGTGAGTAGTAGTATATAGGTGAGTAGTAGTTTATAGGTGAGTAATAATATATAGGTTAGTAGTAGTACTATATAGGTGAATAGTAGTACTATATAGGTGAGTAGCTGTATATAGGTGAGTAGTAGTAATATAGGTGAGTAGTAGTATATAGGTGAGTAGTCGTATATAGGTGAGTAGTAGTATATAGGTGAGTAGTCGTATATATGTGAGTAGTAGTATATAGGTGAGTAGTCGTATATAGGTGAGTAGTAGTAATATAGGTGAGTAGTAGTATATAGGTGAGTAGTCGTATATAGGTGAGTAGTAGTATATAGGTGAGTAGTCGTATATATGTGAGTAGTAGTATATAGGTGAGTAGTAGTATATTGGGGAGTAGTACTATATAGGTGTAGTTGCTGAAGCTGTTCAATAAATAGCAATATTTCTAGAAACAATGTATTATATGATCCACGTACTATTAGGTATATGACAGGTCGATAGAACGTTGTGTTCCGTTGTATTTAACTTTTAAGAGTTGTTCTTGGTTGTATGTCGGTATTTTACCATACAATAATCTAGATTTGACTATGGTATATAATTCACGATCAGTAGTTTTATTTCTGACTGGTCCTTTGGGATCATCTTGCCAAATCCTTCTGGATTTAAAGTAAAATACCGCTTAAGCCGGTGCTAGTGGGTGTGGGAGGTGTCGCACTTTATATTAACTCGCGTGAACAGACTCAATAAAACCGAGTCTGCTACTTTCTCTCTTATTTGTGTTGGTGGCTTCCAAGCATGCCCCGTTTCAGTATCTATTTTATTAACAATGTATTTGTGTGATTGCGTGCGTGTGTGCGTGAGTGCGTATGTGTCGCCTTTTTCATTTAACAGTAGTGTTTCGATCATGTTATCGTCGGTCCTAATATATCTATTTACAATGTTATTTTTGTTAAGTTTGCATGAGCTGTTTTGTTTTACATTTAACCCAACGTTTTGTTTGTGTTGTTTTGGCTTTGAAACACATAGTGTGTCTATCTTTGATGGAGAGTAAGACAGGCAATAGACCACAACATTGTCATTGCATATTAGCATTTCTTGCCTTTTTCATTTAGTTTTGTTATATTTACAATAAACACAACCATTCTTACAATACTTGAGAGGTTCCTTGCAT